>OVAV01000780.1:0-15963 GCA_900406375.1 Iberis amara | reverse complement strand
CTAATTTTTAATAAAATAATCAAACCCGGTCGAACCACATTAACCGACGTCCCGAAAATTTTTCCGGTTCGGTTGCTGGTCCGGTTTTAAAAACATTGCTATATACCGAATTGATCAATACACCTACTGTATATGATTCAACCTCTACACTATTGATATGAGAACAAATAGATTCATCCAATTCCATGAAATTAAAGAGAAAGTTATAAAGTACTAACGGTTTTGAGCTGACCAAAGCGTTCAGAATCGGATAGAAACTCTTTAAGCTTAGCTGTTCTAGGATTATGAACCCACATAGTCCCATCCATAATCTGAACATTATTCGCTTCACAAGCCGCGACGATCTTATCGAACTCAGCTACATTCATGGCGACAGGTTTCTCCAGAAGGATGTGTTTCCCTTTCTCGGCGGCGCGTATAGCCCAGTCGACGTGGAGGCTGGTTNGAGGAACGTAGAGAGCATCAACATCTGGATCTTCGAGGATCGATTCGTAAGAGCCGTGGATTTTGGTTGATTCAGGGTAGCCATTAGCGGAAGCGAACGATTTGGCTTTTTCTAAGGAACGGCTTGCAACGGCGACGATTGTAGCATTAGGAGCGAGATGGATTGCACGAGAGACTTTACGAGCTATTTCGGCGCATCCCATAACTCCAATTCGGATTGTGGTATCGGTAGCCATAGGAGTGAAACTGTGGATGGATGTCTCCGGCAACAAATGATTGAGTGAGTGAGTGTGTGTGGTGAGAGAGTGAGGACACCACTAGTTAGAGGGCTTAACTGTGGACTTTATGGGCCTATGACTAGCAGTTAACTAGGCCCATGAATCTTAGCCCGATCGGGTCTACGAGTCGGGTCACTGTTTTCAGGTTCCCGCGTTAAATGCCACCCCTCTTTAATTTCGCGTTCACTGCGAAAGAGACGGCGAGTCTGAATTAGCCGGCGAGCCGGATAATGGAGAACGCAACGGTTATCACGATTACGGAGCTAGTTAACAGAGGTCAAGCCGTTACCGGTGCATCTTCGCTATTCTTTGCCGCTGGTAAGCCGGCTTCTCACTCGTACTCCGAATCAGGCGGTAGGAACGCTCAATCACGTTGCGGTGCTTTTGATTCAGAGGTTAACCGTAAGTTTATCGCACCATTGAACTACCCAGCGGTTATCGTTGGGACGCTAGCTCTTCCGTCCGAAACCCTAAAATGTCCGAACCGTTACTGCTTCCGATTCACGGACGGTAACTTGACAATCTGCTGTGATATCCTTGGTCTCGAAATCCGCGCGATTGGCAGTAAGATTTGTGTTCTATCGTGGAATTTTCTTCCTATGAGGCATTTAGGTGGGTTTTTAGAGATCATTAAATGGAAACTCTTGAACACGGGTAACTTGCTTTTACGTTGTTCTAGTGTTAATTCGTTTCCATTGAATCCTCCTTTGTGCTCTCCACAAAACGTTGATATTAACTCACGATATAGCGTCCATGGTGTATTAGAGTCCATTAGCCCCGTGTCAGTTGTTCCTTGTATGGAAGGAGGTTCGGATGTTTCTGTAAACCTTCCTGGGTTCTTAGTAAAGGTCATGGCCTGTCCGTGTAAAGTATGTAGTCCGAACGATATGTTGGATTCGAATAAGTGCGGTCACTCTTTTGAGAATTCCACCTTCGTTCACTTTTGCGGTCCAGTGGCTGCGAGTTGGCACCCTGCGATAGTGAAGCTAGTTGGCAGAATTGTTGCTATATCTGGCTTGAAAAAGAAGTTGGTTTATGTAAGCAAAGGTGATTCTCTTTTGGTGTTTGTGACGACCGTGAACTCTTTTCTCCATTCAACTTTGTTCTTTAAGAAACAGCAAGTTTCGAAAACTGTTGTTGATAGGAGAAGTAACTGCGGTTCCTACCTGGGATTTGTAAAAGGTGTGTACATGAAGGGGAAGCTTGTTGAGCTGGATGAAGATGTCTGGCTTTTATTGACGGATCAGATACACAACAAATCCCACAGTATCCGAACTGGTTCCCTTGTAAGACTTCTCTTCTTGCTTCAGTTTGGTGAGCGATAATAAGATGGTTCTTTTTCTTTTTGGATGTAAGCGTCTGAGAAGTTAGTCTATCTGTGCTGGTTTTCAATCTTCGGTTGTCTTGACTTATTCTGGTTCAGATTTTTGTCAGAAATGTTCATATTGTGAATACCAAATTTTCTTGGGGAGAAGTTCTTATACTTGGGGCATGCTACAAGACCAGCATCACAGTTGAGTATTTCTCACCTTTTGAGACGAGGTAAGCTTTTTCTATAAATTAGAAAATTCTGGATGCTCCCTGTTATGTGACTATGTCTGGAGCATAACCAGTTGGTGTTTCAGTTGTCTTGTAGATACATGTCGGCAGAATTGTCTAAGTCGTTTTGTCAAGTCATTGTCCTTTCCTGCAAGATTTTGGTACTTTTTCTCTCTGGTTATTTTAGCAATATAATGTCACATGCTATTTTATGACTTTCTATGATATAGATGCAAATCAATGCTTTGCAGGACGTTACTTGTTCTTTCCTGCTTCCAGAACTTTGATGTTGTGCCGTCAGACAAGGAAATCTTAAAATCCTTCCAGGTAAGTGATAGCAGGCAAATTTTACCCCTGCCTTTCGTGGTTACTCCATCATTATAGTTGTATGATCTTCCTCATTTCTGTGAGGTGTTATCAGAGGGATGAAATGACAAAGATGTATGCAGAGTCACGAATACCGCCATCCATGTTTCTACTGAGGGTAAATTGGTAAATTTTAAAGTTCAACTGTATATGCAGCCTTATTCTCTTCATTGTGTAATATTCATGCTCGTCAGTTTTATTTTCTACAATTTTTTTAATTCGCAGTACGGGCTTTTTACTGAATTCTGTATGCATGATTCACATGGATGTAATACTGAAGCTCGTGACTGCAACCTAAACCTGGTGAGTCTATTGTTTTCTAGATCATAGGTAGATAAGAACATGTTTAATCTCTGTTTAATTGTCATGATTATTTTGAGATCTTATAGAATTTATTCCACACGTATATTTCTGCAAACAGGTAATGCCTATCTCAAGCTTTCTCCACCACTACGAGGTCATGCTGAATCAATTCCTTTCTCAGATTAAGGATAATGACACAGTGTTTACTGCTAGTAGTTGCTTAAGTCATTTATCATCAACATTAAAAAGATATGGTCCTGCAAACACAAAATCACTAAGAATTGAAAACATTGGAGTCATCTTGCTTGGAAGATTGAAGGTATAGTACTCTTGATGTCAAACTTTTGGTTTTAGAATTGCAAATGTATTGCTTCTCCATATTGTGCCATCAATTAATTCATATAAGATAGTTCTTATATTGTTGAGACGTCAGTGTCATCATGTAACCTATATAGAGGGTATAGATCTTCACTCAATATCTGGAAGACAAGTCTAGCTTTTGATATAAAGGTTTTTGTTTTTCTCTATTTATACCCTCATGTTGCTATTACAATCTCCTATATAGATCTCATCTGCCGGAAGACTACAACTACATGACAGAACTAGCAGCATTAATGTTATGACACCAGACGTTCTAAGTGATAGAAATGCCTTCAGTATATGTGAGGTTAATTCTGTGCTTCAAACTGCATTTTCTTTGTTCATCCAGCATGCTGGAGCCTGGCAGATACCAAACCTGTTATTTCGACTATTCAGTTATTATTTGTATTTGTTGTATGTAGGTTTCTGATTACCATCTCATTATGGAAGGAATACCTGAATCGATGCTCCACATGCTGTTAATTCAAAAGCCATTTCGGTGTAGAAGTGTGGTTAATACTACTCCGTTGACCATTAAAAACACTTTGTCAATGCTTTTTACTTTATCGGTTGGTGCTGCAAGTTGCAAAAATGTTCTCCTGCATAATCCTCTTGACTGGAGGCATGATCTCAATGAGTTTAAAGGGGGGAGATTTCATCTGTTTAGGGTGACGCACAAATTTCCAATTTTGAAAAATGTATGATTTTAAAATAGCAATCTCTATGATGTCACTATTGTTTATATAGTTTCCTTAGAGGACTAGAAGGTGTTTTAATGAAGATCTTAAGTGTTATGATTATTGAACTTGTACCAGGATCATCCAGGAATGCCTGACTCCACCAGTGCTTTTATTGAGGCTGTAATCATTCCCTGGGAACTCATTTGCACTGTGACTGAAGAAGGTGCAGCTACTTGCCATATGTATGAACGTACCACCTCCCCAGAAAAACGTCCATTAAAGAGATGTAAATCTGGAAATGCATTATGGAGAGAAAGAGTATTGTCTGGGCCTCATGAAATTTCCTGCCAGATGACCATCAGATGTGCTGGTAGTCCCTCATTGATCACGGCAGCAACTCTTTCTAATTTAAAGGAAAACATAAGTGGTAACAAACAGNGGAAAACATAAATGGTAACAAACAGAGTGTTAAGCGAGTGTTGTTAGAATGCATACCTGAATGCAAAAACTATAATGTAAGTTGATTTTATACTAACATTTCATTCCCATGAAACATTTATGCTGCACAAAAGTTAGTGACATGAACTAAACTAAGCTTTTGCTTATTAATGGCAGAGGTTGCAGATTGGTGGATGTTATTTAATGAAGCATGGCACCGATGATTCTTTTTGTTGTGGACGGTCTGGCATATCTAACAATGACAAAATCAATTTGAAACCTGAAGCACATTTATGGAGTCTGGAATTTTCTTTTGATGAAGTTCTCACTCATGATGGATCTTTAGATTTATTCCCTCTAGTGTGCTCTCAACCATCACTTGCTGTGGAACATCAAATTGTTTCTAGTCCACAACCTTGTTCAGATGTCTCACTTCTTCTACCTGATGATGCAAAAGGACTCTTTTCAGTATATCTCAAGGACATGGAAGAACTGAATAAGCCAGTGGCAGCTAGTAAAGACAAACGTAATCTTTCATGCTGTACTCAGGGGGAAATGATCAAGAATGCAGAGCTGTATCGATCATGTCTTTCCAACAGCTTGTATCCTCAGGGAAATCTAGCGACTTTCAGAGGCGACGTAGTAGCAGTTGATGCTGTTGACTCTTGTATCATTGATGTTTTAAGCAGCTATTGCATCCATGTTCTAGTCAGTCATCAAATTGTAAGTACATATTATTCTCTTTTCTCTCTTCTGTGTGAATTCTTGTACATCTGTATTCCTCAACAAAACTTTGCAGGTTAAGATTTTCGGTCCACTCAGAAAGCATTCATATCTCAGTGGATTTGGCCCTGGGGCGAATGCAACATTCTATCGAATTCTTGAAACTGGGTATTAAACCTACCGGAGCTTAATTAGCTTTTTATTTAGTGAAAAACTCATCTTCATTCCGGCACATTATTGTTTTGTAGAGAGGAAAACAAGTTTCTGTTGTCATCTGCATCGTTTGTCAAAATAAACTCTAGAAAGGCATTGGATGGTCGATGTTTAGAGAAACTGACTCATCGAACTGCTTTGTGTTTGCCCAAAACTACACCCCAGGAATACGAAATTGTTGATGGTTCTGTTTCTAGTTCATACCCAGGAAACAAGGATAATCAGCAAATAAACTTTGTCTGCAAGGTAATCTTTTCGTGGATTAACAAAGTTGTTCTCCTCTTCCATTTATGTAATGCTTTGAAGGCTTCTTTGCTTGTATCATTCTCTATCTAAAATAAATTCAACAGGTTCTTTCAGTTCATCTTCTGGTTCTCCAAAGGAGATCTGATGATCCCACAGAAAACGAATGTGTGGAAAATATTGATATACCACTTGCAGGATTTGTAGTAGGTAAGTCACATTGTCTATTATAAGGGCACATTATCTTCGTGTAGAATAATAGGGCAATATCGCCAGAAAGAGAAAGTTAACAAAACATTTGCTTTCTATGCATTTATGTAAACCTGACATATCCACTTTTTTTAATTATCTTTTTTAACTTTTCCTGGTTTAGATAACGGATCATCAACTTATCTTTGCTGGACTAGTGGAATAAGAGCGATTACATTTTTAAGGCTGCACGAGGAGTTGCCTGAAAAAGCCACTGATGTAGAACAGTGGAACAGAAGAGACAGAAGCCGGAGCACAACAGCTTACCAACTTGAAAAAATGGTTGGGATTTACAAGAGAATAGTAATAACGTGCAATGGATCAAACATTGACGCACTCTTTCAAGACATCACCATTACTGTTGCTTCACATAAAGTTCTCAGCACTTCAGAGGATAAGTTCCTCAAGTTTTTGATATTGAATGCAACTAGCGGCCCTATCTGGGTAATGTTCGTCCTCTTTTTATCATACGTGGTGCTTTGATTGCATTGTCATGTGTGTTCAAGTTGGAGAATTCGATAGAGCATACCAATGTTTCTTAGCTCTGAGATTGTTTTTCTTTGTGAGAATTATATGTACAATGGTAGACGTTGCTATGTAGTATAAAGTTTATCAGGCTGTTTAGTCTGGCAAAAGGGCTGGAATCAAACCGGTCCTTTCGTTGTTTCCACTTGTGATCTTAATTTAGTGTAAATCTAAAACCGGTCTTCCTTCTCTTGATTGTTTTGGTTTAAGCAGGAAGTCGCCGCCAAATCCATAGACATGAAACTAATTCAGCATTTGGAGAGAGAAGAGTGTGTGGAGATGAAGACTCCAAGACTTGCTCTGCAGAACATTTGGGGTAACGAAGTGTGCAAAGTGGACCCGTTGATCCGAGCCAGGAGCTTACTCCAAGGTTTGCTCAACAGATGATAATGAATTCTTTAAAACATATAGGATTATCTCTTTGTGTACATAGTCATAAACAATGAATCATCTCTACATTTATCTTTGGTTATACTATAGCAACATGCGACTTGTCTGCCAAATTGTAAGCAAGTTCTGCTGCTCACTTATATTAATGTCAACTTTACTCAAACTTATAAGAATCATATCATAACACTGTCCATACGTTAATAACATAGTACTTAGTTTTGGAAGAAGCTGAACCAAGTTTTAAAAAGCACCTTTATAGATAGAGAGATTCATCTCAAGGCAAATAATAAACAAACTATAGGGATCTCATCTCATTACGCGCCCCTTTACTAATTCCCTTTCACTTCTTCCGATTCTAAATTTTCAAATCATAAAAAGGTCGACAAGTTTGGATCCCTTGAAAACTGCCACACTCTTCTCGAAATCTCTCCCTACGCACTGATCTTTGAGATCTAGAAATTCCGAAGGCTATTTCATTGTTTCGATTCCAATGTCGGCAAGAAGGCGTACTTTGCTTAAGGTCATTGTCCTCGGGGACAGCGGGTAATAGACGCCGATTCATGCATCCTTCTCTATTTCTTTTTTTCTTCTTTGATTGCGATGTTTTTGATGTTTGATTTGATCCATGATTGTCGCTTTCCAGGGTTGGTAAGACTTCGTTGATGAATCAGTATCCTTTCAGTTAAACTTTTTTATGTTTTTTAATCTGGATTGAAAAATTGTTCGACTCGATTCAAGCAATTGCAAACAATCTGAAAGTTGTTTGACGGTTAGATTGGTACAGACTACAGATTCCTTCTTTTTTTGTGGATGCATTTGGGAGATATCAGATTTGTATATCTTTTACAGTTTTGATTATATGAATCCTTTTGGGGCCCCTTGACGGGTAATTTAGATATGTGCATAAGAAGTTCAGTCTGCAGTATAAAGCCACTATTGGTGCTGATTTTGTAACCAAGGAGCTTCAGATTGGGGATAAGCATGCTACTCTACAGGTGGCTTTTCTTGTTAGTGTTTTTTAGTTTCTCAAGATTTGCTATCAATATTCACTTTCTTTTATGAACGTTTGGTCTTTTTTTTAGATTTGGGATACTGCTGGACAAGAAAGATTTCAGAGTCTTGGTGCTGCTTTTTACAGAGGAGCAGATTGCTGTGCTCTTGTCTATGATGTCAACGTTTCAAAGTCCTTTGACTCCCTTGAGAATTGGCACGAGGAGTTTCTTAAACAGGTTCTTAGGAGTTACTTTCTGGCACACTTTTTTTTTCATTTGCTTTGATATTCATTGTTATATGCTGCATTTCCAATCTACTTATTGCACTACCTGCAGGCGGTACCATTGAGGTTGGCTCTTGTTTTCCTTGTTTGTTATGATACACTCATTGAAACACATGAATATGCTACTTCTTTCTTAATAGGAATAGTTTGCTTTGATTATCTAGGCTTATAATCTTCAGGTTTTGGTTAACATTTTCTTCGAGAAACCCAGAGCTAAATCCTTTTTGATCTTTGATGATATGGTCAGAAGAGCTTTTGGTTATCTTTATATCTATTTTGGTCCTCGGAACCATGTATGAAATTTTGTTTCCCCATTAGGAACAAAGCTGATTGAGCAATGTAACATGGTTTATGTTTGTACGATCATTTTCCTTTACCTGGTCGACAGTTTACTGGTTCAGCCATGTATATTAATAACTTTAATCCATGTTCATAATAGTTTAATAATCCATGCATTTGTAAATCCTGTGCTTTCAGTTTGTTTACTTGTACTCATGCTATCAATCCTTTGATCAGTTTATAACACGTTAACTTGTATCATTTTCCTGATTCCGTGGCCTGCCTTGTGCTTTCCAGGCAAGTCCATCGGATCCAAAGACGTTTCCATTTATAGTGATTGGAAACAAGGTTGATGTAGATGGAGGGAGCAGTAGAGTGGTAAGAAGAAGATGAAAAAAAACATTTGACATCATGCTTTAAGTCTTTAAGTCTCTGAATTTGTCTAGTTTCATCCTCTTTTCAATTACAGGTCCCTGAGGTAAAAGCAGCTAACTGGTGTGCTTCAAATGGTAACATACCTTATTTCGAGACATCAGCAAAAGAAGACTACAATGTTGATGATGCATTCTTTACCATTGCCAAGACTGCTCTTGCAAACGAGCTTGAACAGGATACGTAAGTTTTCTCTTAACATATGACAGCTTGGAACCATCCGAAGCTGATTACTTCTACAATAGCCCCTCAGACCATATTTTCGGTTGTTTTGCAGATACTTCCAAGGCATACCAATTCCGGTGACTGAACCGGAGCCAAAAGGGGGTTGCGCTTGCTGAAACCGCGGATTTCGAGGTTTAATTTGCATTCGTTTTGTTTTAATGCGTTCATTGAAGGTTGGTCTACTCTTGAATTGCAGAACTATAAGCTTGTAGAAGCAATTTTTTTTGCCAATTTCCATCATATATTAATTGATTGGAGAAGTCTGTATGATCAATCGGTTTTGCTGGACATTGTTATTTTTTGGAAGACTCTGAACCCATGTGGCGATATATAATAATCAGTTATATATTTCAGTTTGGTTCACTGTTACTATTTCTAATTTTAGGGACGGAATATACATTTTGAATGCTTACTTTATTACTTGATTGATTTAGACACATAACATCAACTGATTGTAGCAAGACTTTCTTCTTTCGATAGAGTCCCATATAGTTTGGTCTAGAGGCGTCAAAACGGACTAAAACCCGTGGATTAGGTCCAACTTGGACTGTCATGGAGCGGGTTTCGTCAAAAAAATTTATGTCCATTTTTAATCGGGTTTCGCGGGTTGATGATCCATCACGGGCCGCGAGTTTTTATCAAGTTTTTGTCTGCGGGTTGGCGAGTCGGTCCGCAAACAATTAACTTAAATAAAAAGTAATTAAATTATAAATAATTTTATGTATTTAATCAATTATAATATATAAAATATGTAATAAAATATAATATCTTAGTGTATAAAATTAAAATACTTATAAAGGTTATTGATTTATATTAGTTTTTACTTTACAAAATTTAATATTTTTATATTTTTATTTTAATTTTTACATAATCTAAATATAAATAAAGTGTCCGCAAACCGATTCAGTAAACTGCAAAATCTGTAGGCGCGAATTTGAACATTCTATTAACTATTTGGGTCAATCCGCATGGGTCAAAAATCCGTGGCATGGGCGAACCAAAAGGGTACGGACCGGTCCGTTTGACACACGTAAGTTTTGTCCCTCTACATTTGGACTTTGGAGTATAAGTTGCAATAGTCTCTTTGAATCCGTGGATGTTAATAAACTATCCCAACACATCTTGCATTGGGCTTAGAAAACGGGCACATAAGGACTATAAATGAGCCAATATATGGGCCTAGAAGGCTTTTTTATTATGTTGCTAATTACTGCCGCAACTTGCAAAACAAAACCTATCTTCTTCTTCTTCTTCTACATTCGTACCAAATGACCTCCTCCATGAACAAGACTTCATAAACCCCTCAAATCTTTTTCCTGACTGTTTACAGTTTGAAAGCAATAACACTCGCTAAAACTATGGTAGGAGCTTCGAGATCAATCCTTTCATTCTCTCTTTCTTCCTCCCTCTTCACCTTCTCTAGAGTCCCTCACGTGATTCCATTTCTCCGTCTCCACAAACCTTCCTCTAGATTCTACCACGCTTTTCGTCCTCTATGCGCCGCTACTGCTACGACGGAAACGAATATCGCAGATCCAGACCAATTGAAACACACGATCCTTCTAGAGAGGCTTCGACTTAGGCATTTGAAGGAATCAGCCAAACCAAAACTGAGGCCGAGCAGCGTTGTTGCCGTAGAGGATGAGAACAGTAACAGAAAGAAGAAGAAGTTGGTTGAGAATTTTGAAGAGCTGGGGCTAAGCGAGGAAGTGATGGGAGCTTTGCAAGAGTTGAACATTGAGGTTCCTACGGAGATTCAATGTATCGGAATACCTGCTGTTATGGAACGCAAGAGCGTTGTCTTAGGCTCTCACACTGGCTCCGGCAAGACTTTAGCCTATTTGCTGCCTATTGTTCAGGTGCCTCATGAATTTCTTCACACTGTTGTTATTGCATTTTTCTTTTTAAGGTCACAGTCTTCTTCTCGATATGCTTCACGAGCTTATGAAATTGCTAGTCATTTGGATCAAAATATGAGACGGTATTTGTTATTATTATATAAGGTCTAGTTATGTTGATTTGCTTGTTCTTATATCATGTAACAATTTGTTGAAATATGCATTTGATCCATACTTAGAAGTTGATATCTAGAGCTCTTGATTTGATTGATGTTCTTGGAAACATGTTGGTTTAAATTGCGTTCTTTTGATTTTTCAGCTGATGAGAGAAGATGAGGCAACTCTTGGTAAAATAACAAAGCCAAGGCGTCCAAGAACTGTTGTTCTTTGTCCCACAAGGGAACTAACTGAGCAGGTACTCTAGTGCTTTTGTTTGTCCCTGCCTCGGTTAGTTACTGCTCTTTATAAATGAATTTCTTAGCAGTTGGTCAGTAATTGTAAATGTGGAATCCTTGTTTAGTTAGTATTGCACCGATATGACCTTGAGTTGCCGGAAAAAAGAACAATTAGAATAGTTATATTCCTAAGAATCTGGTTTAGTACTATCATAAAATTAGAGAATGGTCTAATCTGTAAGTACAGTATTTATCCATGTTTGTTATCTTTAATGTTCTTTAGACAGATAAGTAAACAACGGTGAAAACTAATTAAGGAGTCTGCATTAGGTTTATCGTGTGGCTAAGTCCATAAGCCACCACGCAAGGTTTAGATGTACATTGGTTAGTGGTGGTACTCGGCTAAGACCACAGGAGGATTCTTTGAACAATGCAATCGACATGGTTGTTGGAACACCTGGTAGGATTCTTCAGCATATCGAAGACGGAAACATGGTCTATGGAGATATCACATATTTGGTATGCTCCACATTTAGGATCTTGACATTATGTTCCATTATTCTTATGATTTTGGAATCTACATGAAACGAAGGACAATGATAATCTCTTTACCTAGGTGCTGGATGAGGCCGACACTATGTTTGATCGTGGTTTTGGTCCAGACATTCGTAAATTCCTTGCCCCACTGAAACAGCGTGCATTAAAAACAGATGACCAAGGATTTCAAACTGTCTTAGTGACTGCTACTATGACAACGGTATGCACATCTTCATTGGGTTCAATATTACACATGCTTGCACCATTTCTATGCTATTATCTGGATTTATAATTTCTGTGCTCCTTACATCTTGAACACAAGATAAATTAATTAATGAACCTGTGAATTTTCAGGCTGTTCAGAAGTTGGTCGATGAGGAGTTTCAAGGGATAGAGCATTTGAGAACATCAACATTGCATAAAAAGATAGCAAATGCTCGGCATGACTTTGTCAAGCTTTCAGGGAGTGAAGATAAGCTAGAAGCACTTCTACAGGTAAGTGTTTTCTTAAGACTCTGATTTCTAAAGGCAATCTGACATATTTGGGCTTATACTGGACTTATGCTTTGATGAGAATGCAGGTTCTTGAACCTAGCTTAGCCAAAGGGAGCAAGGTGATGGTCTTCTGTAATACTTTGAACTCCAGTCGCGCCGTAGATCACTTTCTCTCTGAAAACCAGATCTCCACTGTGAATTATCACGGTGAGGTTCCAGCAGAACAAAGGTGGGATTAAAACAGCTTTACCTAAACCGTAGTCCATTTCTCTACGAACACATTGCTTAACCAAGATTTGCATCTCATCCATTCAGGGTTGAGAACTTGAAAAAGTTCAAAGATGAAGAAGGAGATTGTCCCACGCTGGTTTGCACGGATTTGGCTGCAAGAGGTCTGGATCTCGATGTCGATCATGTAATCATGTTTGATTTCCCAAAGAACTCTGTAAGTATATTGTAAAACAGATCCTGCCTCTTCTCTTAACTTGTTGATCTGCTTCTCTTAACTTATACTTGAATTGCTTAGATTGACTACCTTCATCGCACTGGAAGAACAGCTCGCATGGGTGCTAAAGGTTTGTTCTCTAGCTCTACATTACCATAAAGTTGTTGCTATTTATGGTTTAAATTGTTAATGTGCGTCTCTTTACAGGAAAAGTAACGAGTCTGATAAGCAGGAAAGATCAAATGTTAGCAGCTAGAATTGAAGAAGCTATGAGAAACAACGAGAGTTTAGAATCACTAACCAATGATAATGTGAGGAGAGACGCTGCAAGAACTCAAATCACTCAAGAGAAAGGAAGGAGCGTTAAGCATATCAGATCAGTGAGTAAGCAACGAACCACCAAAGATAGAGCGGCGTCGTCTCCTCCTGCAAAATCAACAGGTGCGAAGAAGATACTAGTGAGAAAATCAACTTCAGCTTCAAAACCAGGAAAAACATCATCATCATCTCGTCCAGAAAAATCTGAAAAGCCGAAAAGAAAAATATTGAAAACTGTAGGATCTAGATCGATAGCTGCGAGGGGGAAGAAAGGTTCGGAGAAAAGAACAACAGGAAAGAAACTAAGTGTTGTTGGGTTTAGAGGACGATCTTCTTCTTCAGCAACAAGAACCTCTTGATTACATTCTAGGAAAAGTAAAGTACTTAGTGAAAGTGAATTGAAATTATAAAGGCGTTAATGTTCTTTATACAATGTAAACAATTTCACTTTTGTCTTGAGAGAAACTTAAACTTTTGACCAGATATAAAATCAGGAAAGTATGTGTACATGACATCTATGAATGGTTGTAATATATCGATTATGAATTGTTTTGATTTGATTAAGTGGAATTTGCTTAAGATAAAACTAATTAAAATGTGATTTAGTGGCAAATGATAAGAGCTATCCCACATCGAGCAATTGAGACAAAATGTTGTGTTATATAAAGAGGAAAAATGGAGCAATGGTCACGACCTTACTTGAACAGGATCTGTTCTATAGGCTCGTACCTCTGTATCCTTGATTTCTAAGGAGACAGGCCCTTAACCCTGGTTGATGAGCCATAGCTATGTGACTAGAGCATGATTGACGGCTATGATTTCTCTTAAAGAGTGTCTAGAGCTGTAGAGGATTGTTACTCGGCTAGGTCTCTTCCTTGCCGGGGTGGTCACATGGTGGTCTGACAGGTTTCCCTTTTTGTTTATTGGTATGATTCTTCTCTTAAGTGTCGTCTCATCTTCCCACATCGTTAAGCAGCGAAACTTACACTGAGATACACTTAGTTTATAAGTCTCACGTCTGCACTTCGAATAAGTTACGGAGCCGTGCAGTGAGCACAAAGCGAACTATTCTTTCGCCTTTTACTAAAGAATACCGTGTGCTCTCTGTGCTAAACGGCATACCCCTATTTTTGGAAGGGTTATTAAGCTCACTGAGCAATAACCCCCACCAATTCTTGAGTTCAAAATCCATTCATCAGTGTACAGCTAAAGAAACTTGGGGATGATTTAAGGATAATATAAAACGTAACAAACATGTAATAAAATCATATGAGTATTTCACAATTAGACTATCGACACCCTTCCAACAATGAACATAGACGCTTCACAAAGAGAATGTATGAAAAGCAAGTGATTAAGAACAAAACATTTACAAAAACAAATGAAATGAATCAAATAGTAGAGTAGATAGCTAAACTTGTACAAAAGCTTCATGGCTATCAATCTCTGCATTTGTAAGTGTAAGTGTCCGTTGAAGCTTCCGTGGAGAGAAGACTTCAACATCCACCACAAATGTAGCTGTTACTGGCCTGTGATCAGAGAGTTTAATCTCACTTCTTCTGTAACTCATTAGCTTCATTCCTTTCCCATACCATATAATACGATCACACCTGATTCATATACAGAGTTTTAAGTACATACCATTTTGAAATTGATGTGTTTTCAGACAAAAGTTTGAGTTTTTGTGTACCAGGCTGGTGTTCGTTTCCCGGATTTGGGATCTTTTCCTCCATAGTTTTCTGAATCGAATAAGTATTTGTAAGTAGGTGCAAAATTTAGAATCCCTTCTGACCATCCTTCGAATACACGCCCTGGTCTCATTTCTCTTGCAAGCTGGTCCTTTTCAGCTAACTTCTTCCAGTCCTTTCTTGCAATTAGTTCATGTGCCTTCTTATACGATAAGTTCAGTCGATAGTTCAAATCTCCTAGCCAGATTATTCTTCTGTAGAACAACATTCATATTATTAAAGTTTCTATCAAGAAATTCAGAATCTATGAATGTGAAGGATAAAGGCATACTCATGATCACGGATGCTTCTTGGAAGTCTAGTTCCATTAAGAGAAAGAGGATGAAACTCTGTTCTTTTGTGAATGTCTCTTACATCAGCATTTCTTTTTCTGTGATCTCCATCTTTTTCACCTGATGCTAGATGCGTACACACAAAACAAAACGGTGTCTGATAAATCGACATGCTTACAGATACAGCTCCTTTGTTACCAATGTAACCCATGACACCAACACCAACAGTAGATACACTGAGGTTTCTTATGTGTTTGCGCAAACTCCTTCTAACCCAAACTGTGAGAAACACTCCAATCATTTGTTTACTCACGATTCGTACATATGATGGTTTTCTTACAGTCATTAATGGCTTGAAATCAAGATCTGAAAGTAGAGGAGGCGTCTTCTTCCCTTCTGCAACATTATTGTTATTGGCGTTGAAAGAGCTATAATTCTTGTAAGGCTTCAATGTTGGCTTTAGTGAGCAACGTCTTTCCCTAACATGTTGATTTAACAGTTTTAATGGAGGTTCTGGCCAGCTTAAACTAACTCTCTCTGAGTAACTTAATCGTCTGCTTAAACTCTCTCCACGTTTAGAACCAGGTCCAGTATCAAACTGCATTGAAAGCAACCTTTCTAGTGTCTTTGGTGATGTCAGATACTCTTGTCTTGACAAACTTGATCTCTTGTCATAGTTAGTATCCAACATATTATCATCAAAGCTGAAATTCTCATTGACTGATTGAATCACATTGCAAGTATCAACAGGACTTTCAACCAACATCTCTTCTAGTACATAAGAGACCTCTTCAGATGAATTAAACTTCGAAGGAGAAGAAGGATCACTGTAACTTACAATCTTTAGCTTCTCAGATCGAATTCTGTTAAGAGAATCGCGAATAGTGTCCTCCCATTTAGCTGTAGGCCGGTCATCCTCAATACCAAATATGTTACCAGCGTTAAGTGGAAC
>OVAV01000779.1:513-15965 GCA_900406375.1 Iberis amara | reverse complement strand
TGAGAATTGAAAAACCAAAACCAGAGTTTGTGATAATACTTACTGTCTTTTATTTAGATGTGTGTGTGAATTGATAATTGAGAAAGACAACGAAAAGAAAGAGTTTGTTTAAGATTAACAAAAGATGGATTAAAACTTTGTAACCCTAATGGATTGAGGCGGTTTTTTTATAGTTGTTATCCAAAACTAAAACATATATAAAAAAGTAAACAAATCTTTACAAAATTATGCCGATTATACATCAAAAACATTTTGGAAACGTTTCCCAAACTTAACCATGCCGTCCCCAAAATCCTTTGCCGTCCCCTCCTTCTCCGAAACATTTCGGAAAAGTCCCTATGCCGTCCCCATCCCGAAAACACAACTGGTACTGGAGACGTCACGTATATGTTGTCTCCGTGCATCATAGTCGTATGCGGATGTATATCATGTTTATACTACGAGACGACTCTACATGTCAATACCAAGCACTTCAAATAGTTTTAACCAACGACCATTATCCTAGAGAAAGATAACAAACAAACTCAAAACCATACCTAAATTAGATATAAAGACATAATCTATAGACATAAAATCCAAAACCAAAAACTCCATCGGTGACTGAAAACTAAATTAATTCAAAGGAAAAGCTTAACCCAAACAAAGGAGGCAAATGTGCCAGAATATACCATAGCTAAAAGAAGAGATAGGCTTTGAGCAAAAATCAGTGGAACAGAATAGCCCGAGATTCAACCAAGACCACACCATAACAATATCCTCCATTGTTCAACAAATCGGTGAAGAGTAACACTGCGGTGGATCTCCATGGAAGCAATGAAAAAAAGTTAAGAAGAAAAGGCAGAAACAAGATCTAAAACACAAACACACAACTGAGGGAAGAGATGATCAACGAGGAAGCCACTACCGGAGAAGATGGTTGAAACCCATTGTTGAACTCTTCTCCGAAAACTGAAACAATCTTGTCACTATGACCACCCATGGCAACTTAACCACCAAAGATTGTTTTGAAAAACCTACTCAAAATAAGATGAAAGATACAACTATGAAAAAATAACCAAAAGAAAAGAAAGAGAACGAGTTATGATGCTACCGTCTAGAGTAAGGTGAAAACTTTTTTACAAGCGGCAGTTATTGTGTAGCAGAAAGAATGCAAGAAGCGATTATGATTTAACTGTATCATCTTAAGAAATGATTTTTGTGAAAAGTCTTGTACTTTGGGGAAAAAGGGGCAATGATGCAAATCCTTTATTAATAGAATTTAGAAGAATTCCATAAAATATCATAAAAAGAATGCAATATTTCAAAAATACAATAAACTCTCAGAAGTTTCAAAAATACCACTAAATTACTTTTCTTACAAAAATACATCAAACATAAAATTGAGTTTTAAAGATTTAGAATTAGGGTTTAAATTCATTAAATAGAGTTTATGCTTTGGTTTTGAATGGGGTGTGTTTGATATTGAGGGTTTAACGTTTAAATTTGAAGTTCTAAATGGTTTTTAAATTTGTGGTAGTTATAGAACAAAAATATTTTGTGATATTTTGAAATTATTTGAGAATGTGTGATATTTTTGAAACACGTCTATTTTTTGTTGTACTTTTAAGAATTACCTAAAATTTATACTTAAATTGATAAACAAGCCCAAAAGAATTTGATAAACAGTTAAACACTGGTTGATATTTCTGACAAAACGAATATCGGTTGATTTTATTTATTTATTTTTCAGTGCTCATTTTCCATTTTATTTTCTTTTAAAAATTGGGAGGGAAGAAGAAGAGGGAGAGGCGTAGCTTCCGTGAGACTGAAATGTCGAACGACAATAATCTCTCCAGCTTGGTTCACGAACTCCGGGAGCGCGTCGCCGCATCCTCCTCCACTCCGGCGAACAACCTCCGTCACTCTTCCGGCGACGACGATGCTCTTGAGATTCGATTTCGGGCTGTCATCCCCAATCTTTTGAATGCCTACGTTGTCCCTTCTCTGGGTACATCAATTTTTTTGTTTTCCATAATTTTTCTGCCCCTTTTTGAGCTCCTCCCTCTGTTCACCTGGATGATTATTAGCTATTTCTTCTGACGTTAGGGGAACTGGTTAGGTTAGCCTCGAATGTTTGCTGTTTCATGTGGTTCCTTTTACTGTTGATGAACTTCACAGCTTGATAGGACTGTTTATATGGACGCCTCGTCCCTGAGTTCCATTTCTCGCGCAGTCATTACATTTGAGAAGCGCTTTTCCGTAGTTCCTTCTCATTGTTTTCTTTGACAGGCAACGGGAGGGAGGTCACAGCTGTTCTAAAGCTTGTTGGTCATACAGCTAGGAGTATTCCGGGAGTTTTCCATCACGGAAATCCTGCTGCTATTTTTCCTGTCATTGGTCGTATTATGCCCTTCTTTGCTGAACCCGAATTTGTGTAAGTTGTTTCACAATAGATTAGGTGTGCCTAGTTCCCGCCTAGGTCTATCCTCCTGAAATGTGTATTTAACTCTATGCACCTATCCATCAAGCGTCTATCTGTCGTCTATAACTTCTTTTTTCTCTTTCAGTTTTCTAAAATTTGATGTTTCTGGGTACTTTACTACCATCACTGGTACGACAGTGTTGTAGACTGACACAGGCACATAGCTGTCTTTGTGAAAAGCTTTTCAGAAAAGACCTTGTTTATACCAATATACAAACTACAGACTGGAGAAAACAGTGGTTAATAGGTCTCACTCTTCAACATTTTCGCTCTGATTCTTTCTCATGTAAATCAAATGCAGTCCTGGGCATGGAGTAATACTTGAAACTGTTGGATCCCTCTTAATGTTGCTGCGTTCCAACTCAAGGAAGGCGTACCGTATGTTTTTCCATGACGCTTTGCAGGCCATTGAAGGTGAGAGTAAGATTTTGAAGTTTCTTCCATATAATCATAATGATGTGGCCTTTCCTAACTGATAAGAACTTTCATGGATCCTATATATATATTTTAAATTCTTCAGGTCAGCTTCAAAGCATTTGTGATGTTTTTTCAAAAATCTGATTCCCTTTATGTTCCATAAGTACAAATAATGTTAGGAGGACCAACTTTATAAGTCGAGAAAATTGCTTGATTATCTGACTCCTTTAATATTTCTAAAATTCTTCAACTTATACTGGACTAACCTGCTTTTAATATGTGTCCAGATATGCAACCTATCGCATCACTTCATTCCAATGAAATGGAACTCTGCGAGCCTGACATCCCATTTAGGTGTTTTTGTATGTCGTTTTCTAAAATTTGGGGTGATTCTTCTCATATATGTGATCTCCCAGATATTAATAATCCCAGAGATGGGGATGGTCTTGTTTTAAACTTACTGGGAGCCAAACGATGGCAACCTTTTGCTACTTCTATCATTAAACTCATCTGTAAATGCCTAACTGAGGGAACACTCTATGTTGAGGGTCTCATCCATACATCATTTGTTAAGGCTGCTTGTTCTTTGCTATGCTGTGGTGGTGCAGATTTGCAGATGGTGAGTTGCTATTTGTTCATGAGCTTGGTGATTTATTTTATTTTATCGGTTGGTAGTGTCACTGGTGGATTTAGTTTTCTTTGAAGATTTGATGATTTTTGGGGCATTAATCTGGCATCTGTTTTTATATGGAAGGCTTGCTTTGACTTTGCTTCCCTTGTCGGATCAATCCTTAGTTTCAACATCCTCCCTCATCTGGGCTTGATACAGTCCATCATCCTCCTTTTAAGTGCTGATGAAGAAGGACTCCCTGTGTACAGGTGTGTTCTCCAAAATGTCAAGGCACAGCTCCTTTATTTTATTCTGACATGATTGTGACTTTTTTTTTTTTACTGGATCTTCTCTTTTCACCTTTGCATTTTTGTGTTCAAATTTTGGTGTAAGTTACTCGTTTTCCTATTTCTTTGGTGAATCTTGTCATCTGAACTTCCAGAATACAGACCTACCTTCACTTTGAACTTCAAATTCTGGGTTTTTGTTTCAGGAATGCGATTTATGACTCTACCATTGGACGTTGCCTTACGGCAATATATTCTATCTGTTCGGACGTAGTTGTCAAACTAACTGCAGAAAGTTTAGTTTTGGTTTTCCCTCATGCATTACAGAGAACCAAGAGCGAGGAGCTTAAGGTATATATAGATTTCCCTCACACATGTTTCACCGCGATGAATTTCTACTCAATTCATTTTATTATCTTTTCCTCATTGATCTTTCAACAACTTTTGGGTAAACCAGATTGTGTATTCATGTGTGCAGGCTTCCCTGTGCAGTGCATATGTGCGGGTTGTGAAATCCTGTCCTCCTTGTATCTGGAAGTTACACTGCCTTCTAGAGCTGCTTCGTCTTTCAGAACCATGTTTTCCATTGATAGAATGTTTTAAAGCAGTTCTTGTTGTTCTTGGACCTGATTTTGTTCGAGCTGAGACAACCAAATGTGATACTCATATATCAGGAGCAAATGATAGACATGTCGGGGGCATTAAGGTTGGACAGAAAAGGCATATTAGGGATGGAAATACCTACAAAAGGAAGCGCCCAAAGGTTGGTTCTGATATTCGACTAGGGGCTGATATTGGCATTGCTACTGAATTTTTGAACGAGAATGATGGAAAATATGCTGCTAGTCTGCGTGGTATGCTTATATCAACTGTAGAATCTTTGAAGCCTCCAGGCCCTCCACCTGTTGGACCTAGTTTGTTACGACCAGAAATTTCAATAGTGGCACTTAGCATGCTCACCAATGCATTTTGTTTATGTTCCTGGACTGGCATGACTTCTCGCTTGTTTCACCGAATGTACGCCTGGATTCCATGGATAGCTGAGCAGGTAACCAGAAACTTTTCATTCTTCATTCTTTTACTAGTGTTCTCACTTTCCAATTTTCCGTATGTAGGTTGAGAAAGGAAATCCTTTAATGTTCGATATTTCTATTTACTTGGAAGGAATTCACAATGTGATGCTCGCACCTGGTAACTTTCCTTGTTCATGTAGTCTAACATTTTTTCCATGCCATATAATGTGTAATCTTTTTCTTTAGACCATTTTCGATTCAGCATGTCTTAATGTGTTCCACTTTCATCAGATTTGGATTTACAATGTGAATATTCTAGTAATGGGAATGATTTGAATGCCATACAAGTTTTGCTGAAGCTTCCTTGGACACACTTTCTGCTGTTCAAGAAGTCTAGTTCTCTATTAAAGTCTAAGTGCTTATCTGTGGGGATATGGACAAAGCTTCATCTTCGAGATGAGAGTGATTTTGATATCTTCAGTATTGCTCTTTCTGATAATTTTGAGCAAGTGCGAGCTGTCGCTGTTATCTCCATACCACTCAAAGTTCTTTTCTCTGATCTTGATGCTCTTCCTGATATGTTCCGGAGGCTGGAGTAAGTTGTTGAGCAAAATGCATATCTAACTTCATATCACTGATTTTGCTCACCTTTCCTGTTAGACACCAGCTTAACTGTTCCTTTATCTTGCATTCATAGGCATTTGTCGAAAGAAGAATCTTTGATGGTTAAGAAGACCATTCCTCGGTCGCTTGGCTTCTTATCGTGCCTTTATGGATCAAGTACTACCGGCTCAGAAAAAAATGCATGCCATTTATTCCTATGTGAAGATGTAAAGAAAGATGAGACTCTGAATTGTCTACTTCAAGGGTTCCAATGTTCAAAGTGTGATAAATTTTTCAAAAGCAAAGATGATAAGCATCTCATGATCTTAGAAACTCCGAAGATGGTGAAAATGGAAATAGATTTTCATCGTGATTACTTAAACCTTCCGGCTTTGTATTTCAATCTTCTCTACGATGAGTCTTCTGAAGAGACACAACTAGCCTGTGTAGAAGTAATTCGAAGAATTCTTGGCCACACATCCCCAGATATTCTGCTCAGAACAAGGTCTCAATGGATGAGATGCATCAAGTATCTGTTACTTCATGTAAATACAGATGTAAGGGAAGCATTCTGTGCTCAGATTGGTATCTTTGTACAGCATCCTATTCTGAGCTGTTTGTTTCTTGATGAAGATGCTATGGACAAAACTTGCGAAAGTAATTTTTTTAAGTTGATTGAGCATTCTCTAGCAACAGCTAAGGATCATCTTGTCATCCAGACTCTGTTGGAAGCGACAGCTGAAGTAATAATAGCTGTTGATATTACCAGTGAGCTTTTCTTATCTTCTCTTTTCCTGCTGATTGATCAACTTGATCACCCAAACTTGATTGTCCGAATCAATGCGTCAAGGTTAATAAATCGGTCATGCTACATCCATGGAAAAGGGGGATTTACGAAGCTACTTTCCACAGCTGCTCAAATTCAAAATAAGTTGTTTGATAAGCTATCTGTCAGCCTGACCAGCCGTCCAAAGGTGGTAAGAGAATTTGCAGAGGCTGTTATGGGTGTTGAAACTGAAGAGCTTGTGAAGAAAATGGTCCCCGTTGTTCTTCCTAAGCTCTTGGTATACTGGCAGGAAAACGCTCAAGCAGCCAATACCTTGAACGAACTGGCGAAGTTATTAGACACAGATGTAGTACCTCTAATAGTAAACTGGTTACCTAGAGTTCTCGCTTTTGCTCTGAATCAAGATGAAGAAAAGAATCTGCTCTCAGTTTTGCAATTTTATCACTCGCAGATTGGTTCTGACAACCAAGAAATTTTTGCTGCTGCATTGCCTGCACTCTTAGATGAGCTTGTATGCTTCGTGGACATTGCTGATACACCTGAGACAGATAAACGGTATATACTTGCGTAGTTTTGGACTTGTCAATCAGAAATCCGTAGTTGGAATAGCATGAAAATTTTCTAAATCTTTTATATTGTTAGATTCAAAGGTCAGCTGTATTTACTTGGAACGTGCCACATACTTGCTTAGAAAACTAGAAATTCATGAACGAGTCCATGTTCTTTTGAGCTCTCTATGCATAGTTGCTATTCTATGCTCATCCGTATTTGCATGTCAACCGAACTGGCAAGAGGTTGTTTTTCTGTACCGTAATAGGAAAATGCATGTATCAATTTAAAAAAATTACTTAACGTTATGGTGCTGCTATTTTTCTAAGACATGCTTTTTGATTTCAATATTTTGCTTTTGCAGGCTACATAGACTTCCTGAGGCACTAAAGAAGATCTCAAAAGTTTTAACAAATGCAGATGATCTTCCTGGTTTCTTACAAAACCATTTTGTTGGACTCCTTAACAGCATTGACAGAAAAATGCTTCATGCAGATGATACATTTCTTCAAAAACAAGCATTGAAGCGTATCAAGCTGCTCATTGAAATGATGGGCCACTATCTTAGCACATATGTGCCAAAGCTTATGGTTCTCCTTATGCATGCCATTGACAAAGATGCACTTCAAAGCGAGGGTCTCTCAGTCTTGCATTTCTTTACAAGAAAGTTGGCGGCCGTATCACCATCTAGCATAAAGTATGTGATTTCTCAGGTTTTTGCAGCACTCATACCTTTCTTAGAGAGAGAGAAGGAAGGTCCCCATGTATATCTAGGTGATGTGGTGAATATTCTTGAAGAACTTGTTTTAAAGAATAGAGATATACTAAAGCAACACATCCATGAGTTTCCCCTTTTACCCAACATACCTTCTTTAACAAAATTGAACAATGCTATCCAAGAAGCACGTGGATTGATGAGCTTGAAGGATCAGTTACGAGATATTGTAAATTGTATGGGACATGAGAACCTGAATGTTAGATACATGGTGGCTTGTGAGCTAAGCAAATTGCTAGACCAAAGAAATGAAGATGTTGCTGCACTTATCGCCGGTGAACTTATCTCAGACATGGAAATCTTGAGCTCTTTGATCACATCTTTACTACAAGGATGTGCAGAAGAATCACGTACTACAGTGGGTCAGAGGTTGAAGTTAGTTTGTGCAGATTGTCTTGGAGCAATAGGTGCTATTGACCCTGCCAAAGTGAAAGTTGCTTCATGCAATCGTTTTAAAATTCAATGCTCAGATGATGATCTTATCTTTGAGCTTATTCACAAACACTTGGCTAGAGCTTTTAGAGCTGCACAGGATACAATCATACAAGACTCAGCTGCTCTTGCCATACAGGAATTATTAAAGATTGCTGGTTGTGAGCCATCATTAGCTGGGAATCCAGTTGTCGTTACGCCACAAGAGCGAGTGCAGCTCGATCAATCGGGTTCAAGATATTCTGGAGGTAGTAATGGAGTGAATCAAAGGGGACAAAAACTATGGGACCGGTTCTCAAATTATGTTAAAGAACTAATAGCTCCCTGCTTGACTTCAAGATTTCAGCTTCCAAATGTGTCTGACCCTGGATCAGCTGGACCAATTTATCACCCTTCTATGTCATTCAGAAGATGGCTATCCTACTGGATTAAGAAATTGACAGCACATGCAACTGGATCCCGTGCAAGTATATTTGCTGCCTGTCGAGGCATAGTACGTCACGATATGCAGACAGCTATTTATCTCTTACCATATCTAGTTCTGGATGTTGTTTGCCATGGAACTGAGGCAGCACGGCTTAGCATTTCGGAAGAGATCCTCTCTGTTCTTGATGCTGCTGAATCAGAAAATAGCGGGGTGACGATAAACAGCTCCGGTGTTGGTCAGAGTGAAGTTTGTGTTCAAGCTGTTTTCACGCTTCTTGATAATCTTGGGCAATGGGTTGATGATGCGAGGCAGGGAGTAGCACTCTCATTATCTCTGCAGTCATCAGGCGGTAGGCAAGTAGCATCTAAATCGAAAGACCAGGTTTCAACTTCAACAACAGAACAGGATCAACTTCTTGTACAATGTAAATATGTGTTGGAGCTTTTGCTTGCTATTCCCAAGGTAACCCTTGCTAGGGCATCTTTCAGGTGTCAAGCTTATGCCAGGTCGTTGATGTACCTCGAATCCCATGTACGTGAAAAGTCAGGCTCCTTAAATCCTGCAGCTGAGAAAACAGGCATCTTTGAAAATGCTGATGTTTCTTATCTCATGGGAATATACAGCTGCCTTGACGAGCCTGATGGTCTTTCAGGCTTTGCAAGTTTAAGCAAATCATTAAGTTTGCAAGACCAATTGTTGATAAATAAGAAATCTGGTAACTGGGCAGAAGTTTTGACTGCATGTGAGCAAGCCCTTCAGATGGAACCAACATCAGTTCAAAGACATTCAGATGTTCTAAATTGCTTGCTTAACATGTGCCACCATCAGACAATGGTCACTCATGTTGATGGCCTAGTTTCCAGAGTTCCTGAGTACAAAAAAATGTGGTGCACACAAGGTGTACAAGCTGCATGGAGACTTGGAGATTGGGACTTGATGGATGAGTATCTTGGTGGATCTGATGAAGAAGGTTTACCCTTCAGTAGCTCAGAGAGTAATGCCTCTTTCGACAGAGATGTCGCTAAGATTCTCCAAGCAATGATGAAGAAGGATCAGTACTCTGTAGATGAGAGAATAGCAATTTCCAAACAAGCTATCATTGCTCCTCTAGCTGCTGCAGGCATGGACTCCTATACACGAGCTTATCCTTTTGTTGTTAAACTTCATTTACTAAGGGAGCTAGAAGATTTCCAGGCACTTCTTAATGGGGATTCATATTTGGAGAAATCATTTAGTACAAGCGATCCAGTGTTCTTAAAAGTTGTAGATAATTGGGAGAACCGGCTCAGGTTTACTCAATCATCATTGTGGACAAGGGAACCTCTATTAGCTTTCCGAAGACTTGTCTTTGGTGCCTCTGAGCTTGGTGCTCAAGTTGGGAATTGTTGGCTTCAATATGCAAAACTTTGCCGTTTGGCTGGACATTATGAGACAGCTCACAGGGCAATTTTGGAAGCTCAGGCTTCTGGTACACCTAATGTTCACATGGAAAAGGCGAAACTTCTTTGGATCACCAGGCGTTCAGATAGTGCCATTATAGAGCTACAACAGTCTCTTCTGAATTTGCCTGAGGGTGTTGTTGACTCCACTGTAATTTCTTCGATTAATAGCTTAATGGCTCCACCAAATCCAGAGCCAACAGGTCATAACACACAATCTTTCAATGACAAAAAAGATGTCGCGAAGACTCTTCTTTTGTATTCCAAATGGATCCATAACAGTGGGCAAAAACAAAAGAAAGATGTCTTAAACCTTTACACCCAAGTCAAGGACTTGCTACCCTGGGAAAAGGGATATTTCCACTTGGCTAAATATTATGATGAACTATATGTTGATGCAAGAAAGTGCCAACCAGAGAGCTCTGTGTTGAGCTCTACAAGCAGCAAAAAAGGTTCTGTCTCGTTGAACGCAAGCACCGAGAAAGCAGGGTGGGATTACCTATTTAAGGGAATGTATTTCTATGCTAAGGGACTTCACAGTGGACACAAGAATCTCTTTCAAGCACTTCCGAGGTTGTTAACACTATGGTTTGATTTTGGTACCATCTGTCAAATGAGTGGTTTTGTGGGAAATAAGGAATTGAAAAGTACTCATACGAAGGTGTGATTATGGACTCCTTTTAAGAACTATCTGCTATTTAATACTGCTCGTATTACATATATAAATGTTTTGTTCTTTTGACAGATAATGAGTTTAATGAGGGGCTGCTTAAAGGATCTGCCAACCTATCAATGGTTAACTGTGTTGCCTCAGTTGGTTTCTAGAATCTGTCACCAGAATGGGGAAACAGTACAAATGGTTAAAAATATCATAACATCTGTTCTACATCAATTTCCTCAGCAAGGGCTCTGGATCATGGCAGCTGTTTCAAAATCTGCTGTTCCTGCTAGGAGGGAAGCAGCTGCAGAAATCATCCAAGGTGCACGAAAAGCTTTTAACCAAACTGACAGAGGCCACAATCTGTTCCTTCAGTTTGCTACTTTGACTGATCATTTAATTAAACTGTGCTTCCATGCGGGGCAACCAAGATCCAAGATTATAAATATAGCGACTGAATTTAGTGCCTTGAAAAGAATGATGCCACTGGATATCATCTTGCCAATTCAACAATCTCTTACCATTAGCCTACCAGCATTTGATATCAACAACAACGAACGACACTCTGCCAGTGTCTTTTCTGGGTCAGATCTTCCAACTATTTCTGGTATAGCTGATGAAGCCGAGATACTTTCATCCCTTCAGCGTCCAAAGAAGGTATGGTCTTTCATTTTAGACAGATTGAAAGCATATGATTATTTGCACTGCTCTTTTCGTATATCTCCTAATATGCATTGTACCGTAACATAAATACTCTTTACCTTCGAGAATCAGTCCTGCAATATGCCTTTCATTACTAAAAAAGTTAGATTTTGTATATCTTAGATAATTCTGCTGGGAAGTGATGGTATTGAGTATCCATTCCTCTGCAAGCCCAAGGATGATCTCAGGAAAGATGCTCGAATGATGGAATTTACTGCGATGATAAATCGCTTACTATCGAAATATCCCGAAAGTAGGCGAAGGAAGCTATATATCCGCACCTTCTCAGTAGTTCCTCTGACAGAGGATTGTGGTATGGTGGAGTGGGTTCCACATACACGTGGACTCCGCCATATTCTACAAGATATATACATTTCTTGCGGGAGGTTTGATCGGCAGAAAACTAATCCTCAAATCAAAAGAATTTATGATCAATGTGCTGTTAAAAAGGAGTCTGAGATGCTGAAGACAAAGATTCTCCCTATGTTCCCTCCAGTGTTCCATAAATGGTTCTTAACAACATTTTCCGAACCAGCTGCTTGGTTTAGGTCACGTGTAGCTTATGCTCACACCACAGCTGTTTGGTCCATGGTTGGACACATTGTTGGACTTGGTGACCGTCATGGGGAAAATATACTTTTCGACTCTACGTCAGGTGATTGTGTTCATGTAGACTTCAGTTGCTTGTTTGACAAAGGCTTACAACTTGAGAAGCCTGAGTTGGTGCCATTCAGATTGACCCAGGCAAGAAACTACAAATCCGTTAATATATTCTGTTGGTACCTTTTCCATTTGTTATAATTATAACCTTGTGAGTGTTGATTTGAGAAAATACAGAACATGATCGATGGTTTGGGAATCACTGGATATGAGGGCATCTTCACGAAGGTATGTGAAATCACTCTCACGGTGTTGAGGACACATAGGGAGACATTAATGAGCATCCTGGAGACTTTCATCCACGATCCTCTAGTGGAGTGGACAAAATCACACAAATCAAGCGGTGTAGAAGTTCAGAACCCACATGCTCAGGTTTGCATAATCACCTTAAGGCTTCTCTTATATGTCACTCAATGCTATTCATACCTCTCTTCTGTTACTAATTTCTGGAGACACCACATGATTTGGCAATTACAGCGGGCCATAAGCAGCATTGAAGCTCGCCTGCGGGGAATAGTTGTTGGTGTTCCCTTACCAGTAGAAGGTCAGGCTCGTCGGTTGATTGCAGATGCAGTCTCACTTGAGAATCTTGGGAAGATGTACATATGGTGGATGCCCTGGTTCTGATGTAAAACTCTTATGAAATTGGTAGTGTGAAACTCTCACTCATTTATAGAATAAATTCAAAACAGACTTTATTTAATCACAACACAGACGATAGATTTCAGTTTTTGACAACAGGAGTGGCTACAACAAATCTTTTGAATGTAATTAGTATGGCGACTCTTTGAAAATCAGAAGGATGCTGGTGTGTCTACGATTCTAAAAGAATTTGAGTGGAAGCAACCTCTCCAGCGAACTGACAAAAGGTATGCACTCTCTTCTACTTCTCTGCCTTATCTCTGAAGATGATGTTTGTGATTTATCACAGTAGAGAATAATATACATGAGTGTATATGTACAAAACCTACAGGTACGAAAACTTTCATGCTCCACCTGTTGTCCTTCGTCTCATCAATAGATCATTATCGTCTTCTTCGTCTGAATTGGTACCAAAGAAGTCCATTGAGACAACGCCGTGGAGCCACCCGAAACACCCGCATTGCTGTCCACAACAAACCTCTTTGAATTTACCACAAAGACCTTGCTCCACCACTGTCCCTGGTGGCCTTCCGGCCATAGGCTGCAGGTAAGCCAAAGCCGCTTGCTTCACCAGTGGGTTTCTTATTGGTACCTCTGAACTGCTCCCACAACCTTGCATTGTTGGTGACTTCACAGGTGTGGCTGGAGGAGGAGTTGGAAGGGGACGCGGCCGTGGACTCACGGACAAGATTTCCCTGAGAGACGTATACTTATCGGACATCACCGACCTTTCTATACGATCAGAGGAACTCGTTTTCGTTTCTGTGAACCCTGACATGTTAGAACTCTGTGGCGTATCGGAGCTGCGGAGGTTCCTGGCTTCACCGCCGTACATTAATCGGAGAGAAGAACGGAACACTTGGCTGGCAAGTTTCTCTCACATGAAGACTTGGTTTGTGCCAACTTCGCCTTCTTGAAACGTTTAAACGTCAAAACATTATATTAATTGGAGTCTCGAATCATTCAATAATCATGTAAATAGTCATCGACAATTATTGGTAGTTCTAATTATGTTGTCATTTACTAATTACTATCAACCAATAGTGCTCTTGTATTTTGCAGAAACAACTGCTGGGTCCTTATTCTTTCCCAAACAAGCGAACCTACTTTGCAAGTAATCAGGAATTTCTATTTGTACTGAATGTGAACAAAAAGTTACTTGTGGTCACGTTTAGGCAATTCTCCTGTAAATTATTGTTACATAGAAAACAGAAAAATTCAAGAAATGGAATTTTACATGGCATGTGTCAACATTTAGTTTTATTACATAAAGGTGACGGCTTATCATAGGGAATGATTGATAATTTGATATAGTAAATTATTTGGCTAATTCCTAGTAGTATTATACTAGAACATGAGACCTTTGACGCCATTTTTTAGTTATAATTTTTAACATAAACACACCACCCATGAATGATCATACTCCAGCGCATGTCTGTCTGTAAAGATATCAATTGGTCAATAATATCTTAATTATATTTTACAAAAAATAATAATATCTTAACTATAATCAGAAACAAATAGATAATAAATACCGACATCCAGATATGAAAACAAATTTAACATATCCTTGAACAAAGCAAAAATTAAGTTAGCATATAGATTAATCTCATAGCTTGCCGGTTAAGTGACCTATTATTCTCTTCTTTGATAAATAGTATTTGTATTGTTATAGGAAGAAACTGCCATGTGACTGTAGTCTAATGGTTATCACAATTGAAGAGAAGTCATCATGTTATCGACGGTATCTCTCTAGGAGAGATTAAAAGTCTAGGTCTCCAACTCTTCATAATTTGCACAAAAAAAAAACTTTAGTCGTGTTATGATATTTTTTTCCTAATCGACCTATTGTCTTGTAATTAAATTTGATCCCCATTACAAGAAAGACTTAATAATCTGACCACCATTTTGGTCGGAATTTTGTGGTCGTAAAATTTTTTGGTCGAAAATTGATCGGAAAATATAGTCGGAAAAAGGTAGTCGGAAATTGGTTGAGAATGTTTCCGACCAATTTCCGACTAATTTTTAAAAAATTATTTTCAAAAAAAAAAATCAGAATAATCTTATAAAATAACAATATTTTAAAATCAAAATTCCAAAACAAGTATAATTCTATGATCTAGTTACATAATCTAATTCTAAATTTTCAAGTAATTCTATAACCTATAATCTAATTTCATAACCTACATATTCTAATTACTTAAAGCTACATAATCTAATAACATAAACCTATATATTAAACATAAACCTATATATTATTATTATTTGAAACCTAAAGAATAATTTTAAAGGATTTAGAGAAATTTTGGAGAGTTTTATGGTGTAATGAAGAAATGAAACTCGACTTATATAGAAGAAATAGTCCGACCAAATTCCGGACAAACTAACAAATTATTCGGAAATTAGTTGGAACTTGTATTATATTTTCCGACTAATTTCCGACCAATTTTTTTGTTTGGTCGGAAATTAGTCGAAAAATTTAGTAAATTGGTGACAAATTTCCGACTAATCCTTTGGTCGAAATTTTTTTTTTACAAAAATGAAAACAAATAAAAAATTTTAGAAAAAATTAAATTTTTTAAAAAATTAAATAAATTCCGACCAATTCCTTGATTAGTCGGAATTTGGTCGGAATTTTTCTTAAATTGTTTTCTATTTTTAAAATTTTTTTAAAATTTTTNACTAAATATCGACCAATTCTTGGATTAGTCGGAATTTGGTCGGAATGTTTTAAAAAGAAAATTTTAAAAAATTTTAATTTGGTTTTTAAAAATTTTAACAACGAAAATAAGGAAAAATTAAAAAGATTAAATAAATTTCTGACCAAATTCTGAATAATCCAAGAATCGGTCGGAATTTGGTAGGAATTTTTTTTTATAAAATTTCCAACTTTTTAAAATATTTTTTAACGAAAATTAAAAACATAAAAAAAAATTTCCGACCAAATTATGACTAATTCTTGGATTAGTCGGAAATTAGTCAGAAAATTT
>OVAV01000778.1:0-15967 GCA_900406375.1 Iberis amara | reverse complement strand
CAGACTTTATGACCAAGGTACTACCGATTAAGAAGTTTGAATTTTGCTGCAAAGTCACGGGTATGGCGACGGCTTCGGGCTAAATCGGGAAGGGGGAGATTTGTTGGGTTTTCCCTCATTAGCCCAATATTAATCTCTAATTAAGTTGTAACCCAAAAGCCCAAGAAGAAGAAGAAGAAATATCTAGAGAAGAGTGGGGAAGGATGAAGAAGTGTTTAGAAAAAGAAGTGTTTGGAAAAGGAAGTGTGTAGAGAAAGAAGTGTGTAGAAGTTCTAGTAGCTATCTTCCCACAAGTATAAATATGTGTGTTTAGTTCATTTGTAATCAATCATCAAGAAACAAAAACAAAACAAGAGAGAAAACACTTGTAAGAGAGAGAGTTTCCTAAAATAAAATCTTTGTAGTAAATCCCTTTCCTAAATATTAAGAGTCTTTTTCTTAAATCTCTTAGTTGTCTAAATTTCATTTTCATCTCACGAAGAATAGTGGGTGAATTTTCCCTACAAGTATCACGATTTAGGTCCATTAAAAAATCCGGTAAGTGGATTATTAGATGATATCACTAATCCTGGGAAGAAGCTAAGGACTCATGCCTCCAATTTTTTCTAGCTTACAATAAAAAATTAAATGGTAATGTAGATGTGAACTTTAAACATTTTGATCAAAATTATTTTTGTTATTTATATTTTTTGATAAAAATATTTATATTTTATATTTTGATAGATTCTTCATTCATGTATGCATTTCAATAGTCCATATAGTAATGTTATATACAAATTTCACCAGATAAAACTAGAAAAATATAATTGTTTATTTGCTGTATACAATATGATCCTAATCGAGTGGTTATAAAAATGATTTTGCTTTATCACGAGTTAAAAGTAGAATAAATAAGAATATTCGGGGAGAAAGTGTAATATTCTAGAAGTTAAACGCGTATAAACTAATTTATAAAGATTATTCTCGACGAATGCATTCATCTGCATCATTGAGTTCTTCATCTCTCATCCAAAAACCAAACCCTAGTGTTCGAATTTTCGTCAGAGTTCGTCGGATCCGAAATTCGAATCGTATAGTTTTTGAATTCGAGATGTTTCTATCACCTGGTCACTCTCCACGGCAGGTATCTTCTCCGTCACCGTCTTCTTATCCCGATGATAACCTCCGTTCAAAGCCTCGCAGTTCCTCATCGGAGATTACCCCTCAGAGCTCTAAAAAGCGGATTAGAGTCCTCGATGAGGACGCGTATGTTGAAGCTATAGAGAAGATTATCGAGCGAGATTACTTTCCAGATATCTCAAAGCTTAAGGACCGGCTTGATTGGATGCAAGCGGTGAAAACTCGTGATCCAATTCAAATCCGAGATGCTCAGTTGAAGATTATCGAGAGGCGTGGAAAGAAGAAGGTTAATAATCATCATCTTGGTGACACTGAGGTCAAAACTCAAACTCCTGGATCTACTTTTCTTAGAAATTTCACTCCGTTAGATGAATTTGATGGTAAGACTCCTCGAACTCCTGGAATCTCTAGTAGTGAATTGCTTAGAGATGAAGTAGGTAATGATGATGATGATGGAGATGTAGATGTTAATATGTCATTAGATGAGTTCTTTATGAGATATACAAGTGAAGATAATGAAAGTTTTGGTAAGATCTTAGAGAAAGTTAATAAGAGGAAGAAGGAGAAGTATGGTTATCTCCTTGAAGGTGAAAAGCAGGATAGTGAATTGATCGAGGATGCGAAGAGAGACAGGATTACAGATGGATTCGGTACATCGAATCAGCCATCGAGTACTTTAGATGGATGGAAATATACAGCAAAGAATCTCTTGATGTATCATCCAGCTGATCGTGGTGAAGCGCCATTAACCGAAGAGGAAAGAGCGGTTAGATTAAATGGATTGACTAAGGAGATAGCGAAAGGGAACACTCGGTTTCATGGGAAGACGATGGATTCTAAACCGAGAGACGATGGTACAGTTGATATTCTCTATACGCCAATAGCAGGTTCTTCCCCAATGCATATGTCAGGTAGAGACAGAGACAAGACTAAGAGATATGATTTAGATGATTTAAGGAAAACTCCGAATCCATTCTATGTGGAATCAGATAAAAGAGCAGATAACGGTTTTAGTTTCGTCAAAACGCCTTCTCCCGCACCTGGTCTTGACGAATCACCTTTCATAACATGGGGTGAGATCGACGGGACACCAATACGATTAGATCCTGAAGATACTCCAATCGATATCGGCGGTAGTGCCGATGGACCGCATTACAATATTCCATCTGCACCTCCAAGAGATGTAAGGGCACATAGTTTATCAAGAGATGCGTCGAGGAAACTAAGAGAAAGATCAAATAGAATGTTTAAGAAACCTCCATTACCATCTCCTCATAGGAGTGGAAGTGCAAGTCCAAGTGTTAGAACACTTTCGCCCGCCGCTCAGAAGTTTTATAGACGGGCAATAGCGAAATCGTCGTCTACTGTTGATGAGAGTCTTCGTGCTAGTTATCGTGGAGCAAGTCCTGGCTCTGTGACTCCTAAGAGTGTATCAAGATTAGGCAAAGATAGAACTATCTCAGGTTCAAGGTCACCTTGATGGTCTTAATGTTATGGTTATTTGATGCAAATCTTCTTTTACTACATAAGCTTGTACCAAGTGTTTTCTTTTTGTCGTCTCTTTGTTTTAAAATACAAGGACAATTATATAGTCGACAATTGAACCACAATTCCAAAAATTAAGTCGTAGAAAATGTTTGAATCCGTAGACTAGGACTGGGCATTGAAACGGAACTGAATGAACCGTACCCAACTGATCGGAATTAAGTTCGGTTAGTGTTGTTCGGTTTATTATGTTATTTCGGTTTAGTTCGGCAATTTTTTATATATTAGTTTGGTTTTTCGGTTTGATTCGGTTTGGCAACAATTTTATTTACACTATATTAACCGAATCAAACTGAACTAGCTAAAATTAACCGAAAAAAAATAAAATTAGTTAAAATTAAGATTTTTGAACTGAATAACCGAACTGAACAAACCTATGCCGAACACAATTGGATCGGATTTTTATTCGGTTCAATTCGGCAAAAGAAAAGTGAAAAAACCGAAAACCAAAGTAGAGACTAAAACAACACATAACCATAGACTTAATTATACCAAATTAAGGGACAAGAAGCTAGTTAACCATTAGACTGTAGGAAGGACTAAAAGACAACCTTAGATTTTAAAAGATCAAAGCTAGGTGAAGAAGACATTCTAAAGTAAACTAACTCTAGATGACGAATTCTTATATTGTGAATCCAAATACTATCTCACAAAAAAGCATATTGTGAATCCAAATACTATATCCCGAAAAACTTTGAGCATTTCCATCGGCTACTAAAGAAACCAAGAACGTCAATCTAAAACCTTATCCATAAACCAGCAACCGAAAATAGTTTGTACTAACTTCTATTGACTCTTTTCAAATGGAATACAATCAGTGTATTGTAGATTTTATTTCCACAATGATACAAGCTAGTAGAATTGCTTGAAAGTTGAAACATAAACTATATAGATAAAATCATCACACAAACTTATATACAAGAAACATAATAAGTGATTCTCAAAGACAACATCGTAGATAAACCACAAAACCAAACAAAACAAAAAAAGAAAGAGTTTTCACTATCAAATACAATACTTGTTTCTATATCAAATATTACTTTAGTTTCTAGCATCAACAATCTCTCCACATGATTCACCTCTTGACTTATCAGAATCCAACATTTTCTTTGAAGCTTTGATAACATTCTGATTATTAATATAATGCTTACGACATACTGGCATATAAACATCAGCTCCTCCAATTAACTCAGTTTTAGTATCACAAGTCTTTCTTAAAGTAAAGAAACCTTTCTCTCCACAAACTTCACATCTTGCAGTTAGCTTTGTTACAGAATCAGCTATTGGTATAATGTCAAGAACAGCACCAAAACTCCTTCTACATTAAACCAAGAACATGGATCAAAATTCGAAGATTCACTTTACAGTAAACAAAAAAATCAAAGCTTTTTAAAAGATGGAATTAAGAACCTTAAGTAGTCACCATCTAAGCCTGCAACAATTACTGTTTTGCCATCATCATCAGCAACTTTGCAACAAAACTCATATAGATCTCCAAAGAATTGAGCTTCATCAATACCAATCACATCAAGCTATACAAAACAACAAAAACACAAATTAAACACAGATTCTTCACTAGGTATAGGCATTCGGTTTATTTGGTTTTTTCGATTTTTGGTTTTTTGGGTTGAATTGTACCAAGCAAAAGTTTGGTTCAGTTTTTCATTTTTGAAGTTCGGTTTTTTCGGTTAGAAAATCTTAATTTCGGTTAAATTTTTGTTGATTGTCGGTTAAATTTTTGTTAATTTTCGGTTAAATTTTTGTTAATTTTTGGTTAAATTTTTGTTAATTTTCAGTTAAATTTTTGTTAATTTTCAGTTAGTTTTAGCAAGTTCGGTTCGTTTCAGATCAATTTGGTTCAATTCGGTTAATTTAGTAAAAAAAAATTGTTAACCGAAATAAAAACTAAACTAACATAATAAAAAACTCGCCGAATTGAACCGAATAAACTGAACTAAATTCGGTTCGATTCGATTTAAATCCCCAGCCCTATTCTTCACAATTAAGATCAAAATCTTCAAAAAAGACTGTAAAGTTCTTACCTTTTCATAAGCATCTTGTCCGAATTTCTCAGGAAATGACATTAGATCTGGAAGAGCCCAACAAGGGAATCCAATTCCATCATGTGTAACTACAGAATCTTTAGCATATCTTGTATCTATACTCGATTTCAACATCGCAACACTTCTGTACAAAACGAAAATTAAGAAATTTAGATCTCTGAATCGTGAAATTCGACATATTAAAGATCTAAGATAGTGAAAAATTCTTACTTTCCGAAGCTAATCTCTGACTTGATTCGACGAAGGAGAGATGTTGATTTACCCGAAAACATAGGACCCATGATAACATGAATTGCACCAGACCCACGAGATTCCTGATCGGAGATAACATCTCCGCCGATGTTACTGTCGTGGGTTCCGATCAAAATCGAAGCTTTGAGAGTTGCCATAGCAAAATTCTTATATATAAGGATAAAAAGTTAAAACTTTGATTTTGCGTTTAGGTAGTGATTGGTGAATAACTTGTCAAATGTATATATAAGAGAGATTTAGAGGTTGAAGAAGGAAGAAAATTGTAGGAGAAGATTTGTTTTAAAAAATGAGGGTTTTGAAAATATTTGACATTTTTGGAGGGAAAATAATTTTAGAGGGAATTTTTTTTTTCATAAAGCGTAAACACTAAAATTGACTTTTTATAGTATTGTCTAGAAATGAAAAAAAGGCTTTTAAAAGAATAGTTTTCATTTTCACTTAAAGTGTGTGGGCTTAAGCCTATAAATATTAGGGTTTATTGGCCCTAAGGTGGACTTGTTCATAGTTTTCTTCAAGTCTTCCAATTTCGAAATTCATTTTGAATATTCATACAATACAATATGATATGTTTCTAGTCAAGTCTAATTTTGTATATTTTCGACTAAATTTAATTTTAGATTATTGTCTTATTTTTCATCTTATAAGAGCCGACTATAAATCAAAATTGTATTGTTTTAAAAGAAAAAGTTGTACATTTATACAATATAAAGTGTTTTAGACAAGCAAGTAGAGTGTTGACAAAAAAAAAAAAAAAAAGACAAGCAAGTAGAGTCCATATATATTTTCACTAAAAACTTATATATTAAATCGAAAGTGAGTTGACTTAGGTGTCGGCACCACATTCAGTTTGGGACTTGAAATGACGTTTACAGTTTTAATGAAATCTTATTATTACGAGTTATGTCATTCGTTTTGCCAATGAGTCGTGCTAACGATGCGTCCGGTTGGTTTACGTGGCGCAATGACGTTGATTTTTAGATCCGAAATTACCGTTACGGGTTTAATGAAAATATTTTTTACGACACGTGTCGCTTAGGTTGCTTATTTGGCGTGATTACGTTGATATTTAAATATGTAAAAAAAAAATCGTATTAGATATATACAAATCTAAAATATATCAAGATATTATCATGTACGATGGAATATTCTCTCAATATATTCTCTTTGGATCCTATAAATAGAGCTTTATTCTCTTCACAACTTCATTCACCTCTTCTATTGTTTAGTTTTTTTTTTTCATTTTTCTCATTTTTCATTCGTTTGTATTTTTTTGTTTTTTATTTATTTTATATTTGATTTGTTTTCACCATAATTTGGTCAAAATATTCATACATGAATGCAGTCTGCGTTCCAATGCAAAAAATAAAACGAGAATATGATCCTGTCAATCGATCGTTAGAGGTCTTAGCTCTCAATCTATTTTTACATTGTAATTCGAATTGTTTAGTTTATGATGGAGAAGATTTCATAGTTTTTACGTTTCTATTTTTATGTGTAAACATTTTTTAATCGATTTTTCTGTTTTACTTCAAGTTTTTACTTTTCTTCGTTCATGTTATTAATTTACTTTTTCTTATGGTAGGTTATTATGATTGGAACAACTCAATAAAGTATGTATTTTGTTCTATATTTTAATATCAGATATGTTTTTAATTTGTTCGTGCATAATATGTGCAAAATTTATACGAATTTCGAGTTCATGTGAATAAAACTCTTCGCATAGAGTAATATAATGTGCAAATTTTGGGTTTTATGAAGAAAATTAATATTTTTTTTTTCTTAAATTATTATTCTTTGTAATTTTTTGTGCAAATTTTGTGCATATGCGAATTAGGGTTTTCTCGCTGTTTTTTGTTTCGTGCATATGCGAATTAGGGTGTTTTCTGTTTATAATTTGTTAGTGAATAATTTTTGCGTACAATTATTATTCTATGCAAAATTTGTGCAAAGTTTGAGTTCATGTGAATAAAACTCTTCGTAAAGAGTAATAATATGTGCAGATTCATAAAATTAATAAATTTTTTACTTTTTATGTTATTATTCTTTGTCAATTTTTGTGCAAATTCTGTGCAAATGTGAATTAGGAGTTTATCATAATTTTCTGTTTCGTATAAATTTTGTGCATATGCAAATTAGGGTTTTCTCGCAGTATTATGTTTTGTGCAAATTTTGTGCATATGCGAATTAGGGTGTTTTCGTTTTTAATTTTTTCGTGCATAATATGTGCGTACAATTATTATTCTGTGCAAAATTTGTACAAATTTCAAGTTCATGTGATTTGAATATCATGTACAGATTTCAGATTTTCTGAAGAAAATTGATAATTTTTTATTTTTTAAAAGTATTATTCTTTTAAATTTTTGTGCAAATTTTGTGCACATGCGAGTTAGTTTTTTTCGCCGTTTTATGTTTTGTGCAAATTTTGTGAATATGAGAATTATGATTTTCTTGTTTGATTGTATATTATTTTGTTGTCTCATACTATAAAATTTGACTATAAATAAAACATTTATTTTTCTAAAATAAAATTTTGCACATTACATTACAAAGTGTTCTTTAGTTAAATAGTTATAATATTTTTTTTGCATATGTTTATACAAAAGTAATTTTAGTTTATTATATTACCTAATATTATAAAAGCTGACTACGAATCGAATCTTATTGATTTAAAAGAAAAAGTTGAACATTCATATTAAAAAGTTGAATTGCTATATACGGTATGAAATGATCTTTTGATCACCTATATATACTAGGACAAATCTAATAAAAATAATTAGATTCTAAAATTGAAAATAAAAAAATAAAACATAGTTAAAAATTAGAAAAGTACTTACCAATTTGGAGATATCATAAATTTTTATTTAGAAATATACGAACTTTGGTCCAAAATATTTTTTTGCTAAAATGAAAATGCTTATTAAAATTTGTATTTAAATTTTTTTAAGTGGTGTAAAAAATTAATTGACTCATTGTTTGTTTAACTCATCAAGAATAAAACTAAATATTTTTAAAAAATAAAAAGTATAAGTTATTAATTTTATCACATGACTAAGAAAAATAAATATGCTAACTTTTATAGTACTTTTAGTGACTACTAGTAAACTAAAATGCCTGTAATAAATAAAATTTTGAAGGAGAAAACAAAAGTTTGAAATTTTCTTACCTAGCTTGTAAAAAGAACTTCCCTTATATAAACATAGACATATCTTCTTTTTGCATTCGAGAAGCTTTATATATATTTATCTCTTTATATATCCATCTATCTTGAGTCGAGTCATTATGTTTTTATACAAAAAATTGATTTTAGATTATTATATTTTCAAATATTATAAAAGTTGACTATAAATCGAACTATTATCGATTTAAAGAAAAAGTTGCACATTCATATTTAAAAGATAAATTGATATATATGATAGGAAATGAACTTTTTAATCACCCATTTGTACTAGGAAAAATTAAATAAAAATGATTAGATTTGAAAACAAAACTAAAAGATAAAAACATAGTTAAAACTATAAAAAATACATAATAATTTAGAGATATCATAACTTTTTATTTCGAAATGTACAGACTTTGCTCCTTTTTTTTTTTTGCTAAAATGATTTTTTTTGTTAAAAATATACATTTAATTTCCTTAAGTGGTGTATAAAATTAATTCACACGTTTTTTTTAAAAATCACTAAGATTAGAAACTAAATATTTTAAACAAAAAAAACTATTTTTATTAATTTTTCCCATGGTTAAGAAAACTAAATATCCTAATTTTAAAATTTTAGTGACTAGTAATAAACTAAGCATGTAATAAATAAAAATTTGAAGGAAATAAACAAAAGTTTGTGATTTTCGTATATAAAACTTCATCTATATATAAATACATACATGTTTTCTCCTTACATCCGATAAACTTTTGTCTTTCTCTCAATCTATTATTGACCGTGTTATTTTTATGCAAAAAATTGATTTTAAATTATTGTATTACCTAATATTATGAAAGTTGACAACAAATCGAATCTTATGGATTTACAAGAAAAAGTCGCACATTCATATTTAAAAGCTCAATTGCTATATTTGGTATGAAAATAATTTTTAATACCTAACTTTACTAGGAAAAATCGAATAAAAATGTTTAGATTACATTATTGAAAATAAAATTAAAAGATAATAACATATTTAAGCACTAGAAAAAATACTTCACAATTTGGATATATCATAATTTTTTAAGAAATGTAAGAAATTTGATACAAAATCCTTTTACTAAAAAGAAACTATTTAAGATAAATTGAATAGTAGAAAATATTTGACATCTTTGGAGGGAAAATAATTTTAGAGGGAATTTTTTTGAGTAATTTTTTTTATAAAGCGGAAACATAAAAATTGATTTTTTTTTTTATAGTATTGTCTTAAAAAAATGACAAAAGGCTTTTAAAAGAATAGTTTTCATTTTCTCTTAAAATGTGTGGGCTTAAGCCTATAAATATTAAGGTTTAATGGCCCTAAGGTGGACATGTTCATAGTTTTCTTCAAGTCTTACCATAATGTTTTTTGCTTATTCCAATTTCGAATTACATATTGAATATTCATACAATACAATATGAAATGTTTCTAGTCAAGTCTAATTTTGTATATTTTTAACTACATTTAATTTTAGATTATTGTGTTATTTCATATTATAAGAGTTGACTATAAATCAAAATTGTATTGTTTTAAAAGAAACAATTGTACATTTATACAGTATGAAGTGTTTTTAGACAAGTAGGTATAGTCCATATATTTTTCAGTAAAATTTGATTTTATATTATTGTGTTGTCTCGTACTATAAATAAAACTTTTATTTTTCTAAAATTAAATTTTGCACATTCATACATTCCACAGTGTTCTTTAGTTAAATAGTTATATATATATATATATATATATATATATATATTAGCATATTTTTATACAAAAAATTATTTTTAGATCATTGTATTACCTAATATTATAAAATCTGACTACGAATCGAATCTTATTGATTTATAAGAAAAAATTGAACATTCATATTAAAAAGTTGAATTGCTATATACGGTATGAAATGATTTTTTGATTACCTATATATATTAGGAAAAATTGAATAAAAATAATTAGATTTTAGTATCAAAAATAAAAGATAAAACATAGTTAAAAACTAGAAAAATTACTTACCAATTTGGAGATATCATAACTTTTTGTTTAAAAATGTACGGACTTTGGTCTAAAATATTTTTTTGCTAAAATGAAAATGCTTATTAAAATTTATATTTAATTTTTTTAAGTGGTGTATAAAATTAATTCACTCATTTTTTGTTTAACTCACCAAGAATAAAAACTAAATATTAAAAAAAAATAAAAAATATAAGCTATTAATTTTATCACATGACTAAGAAAAATAAATATGCTAACTTTTATATTACTTTTAGTGGCTAGTAGCAAAAAAAATTGCCTGTAATAAATAAAATTTTGAAGGAGAAAAAAAGTTTGAAATTTTCTTACATAACTTGTAAAAAAAAAAATTGACTTATATATAAACATAGACATATCTCTCTTTTGCATTCGAAAAGCTTATATATATGTATTTATCTCTTTATATATCTATTGAGCCGCGTCATTATATTTTTATACAAAAAAATGATTTTACATTATTGTATTTTCAGATATTATAAAAATTGATTGACTAAGAAAACTAAATATCCTAATTTAAAAATTTTAGTGACTAGTAGTAAACTAAGCATATAATAAATAAAAATTTGAAGGAAATAAAAAAAAGTTTGTAATTTTCTTATATAAAACTTCCTCTATATATAAATACATACATATGCGTTAAAGTTTTGTCTTTCTCTCAATCTATTTTGACCGTGCCAGTACGTTTTTATGCAATAAATTGATTTTAGATTATTGTATTACCTAATATTATGAAAGTTGACTACGAATCGAATCTTATGGATTTAAAAGAAAAAGTCGCACATTTATATTAAAAGCTAAATTGCTATATATGGTATGAAAATAATTTTTTAATACCTAACTTTACATTATTGAAAATCAAATTAAAAGATACAAACATATTTAAATACTAAAAAAAAAACTTAACAATTTGGAGATATCATAACTTTTTATTTAGAAATGTAAGAAATTTGGTGCACAATCTTTTTACTAAAAAGAAATTATCTATTAAAAATATATTAATTTTTTAAATTGGTGTATAAAATTAATTCACTCATTTAAAAAAAAGATTACCAAGATTAAAAAAAAAAAATATTTTGAACAAAAACAAAAAGTTTGAGATTTTATTACATAGCTTTGTAAAAAAAACTTCCCTATATATAAACACAGACATATCTTCTCCTTGCATCTTAAAAACCTTTGTTTCTCTCTCTTTCTCTCTCTATCTATCTTCAGTATGTTTTTATTGACGCCATTGAAATTTGGTTAAAATCGGGTTGAATCCGATTGAATAATAAAACTCCTCTTTTCCTCATCCTCAAGCTTTCTCGTTTCATAAGGGGCTTTGTTTAAAAATTATGCCCTTTAATTCAAATCGTGCTTAAACTCAGATCTTAGTGTTTTCTCGACGAGATTTGGCATCTGGGTTTTAATCTGATTGGTGGGTTTTCTCTATTCTTTGATCTGAGATTTCGATTCATCTTTGATTGCATAAAGCTTGTTCCTTTTTTATTGCTTCTGAATCCGATCAAAACTCTTTGAAAGTTAGATTCTTTTTAATCTGTATTTGAAAGATCTGTTGTTCTTAGATTGAAATCTGTATGATGATTTCGAGTTTTAATCAGAATTCGAGAAATCTGATTTCATCATTCATAAAAATCAAAACTTTTGTGTTGATTCTTTATGACCCTTTTTCTTTCAATTGCAGAGAGAGAGAGCAAAATGCAATCAGACAATGGGAAGCTATTCATCGGTGGGATATCTTGGGATACTAATGAAGAACGTCTCAAAGAGTATTTTAGTAGCTTTGGTGAAGTTATTGAAGCTGTGATCTTGAAAGATCGTACTACAGGTCGTGCTCGTGGATTCGGTTTTGTTGTCTTTGCTGATCCATCTGTTGCTGAGATTGTTATAACCGAAAAACATAACATTGATGGTAGATTGGTAATGTTCTTCCTCAATCCTCTAGCTTTGATTCTGTTACAATGTAACTTGTTTTCAAAGCCTCTCTAGTTAGTTTAAACCTCGGAAAGTCGAATTTTTCGATCTTTTTCAAAGCCTCTTGAGTTAGTTAAACATTGAAATGTCGCATTTTTGTGTAGGTTGAAGCTAAGAAAGCTGTTCCTAGAGATGATCAAAACATAGCAAATAGAAGCAATAGCAGTAGCATTCAAGGATCTTCTCCTGGTGGTGTTGGTGGTCTTCAAGGTCGAACGAGGAAGATATTTGTTGGTGGATTACCATCTTCGGTCACGGAAGCCGATTTCAAGACTTATTTCGAACAGTTCGGTACAACGACAGATGTAGTTGTTATGTATGATCATAACACACAAAGACCAAGAGGTTTCGGATTCATAACTTATGATTCCGAAGACGCGGTTGAGAAAGTATTACTTAAGACATTTCATGAACTTAATGGTAAAATGGTCGAAGTTAAACGAGCTGTTCCGAAAGAGTTATCTCCAAGTCCAAGTCGTAGTAGTCCGCTTGGTGTTGGTGTAGGAGGAGGTTATAGCAGCTATGGAATCAATAGAGTTAATAACCTACTTAATGGATATGTTCAAGGGTTTAATCCTGGTTCAATTGGAAGCTATGGACTTAGAATGGATGGTCGGTTTAGTCCCGTTGGTGCTGGAAGAACCGGTTTTGCTAATTTCGGTACTGGTTATGGAATGAATGTGAATTTCGATCAAGGATTGCCTACAGGGTTCACAGGAGGTACGAGTTTTAATGGAAACGTTGAGTATGGTCGAGGAATGAGCCCGTATTATATTGGTAATGCGAACCGGTTTGGTCCTGTGGTTGGTTATGAAGGAGGTAATGGAGGAGGAGGAGGAGGAAGTTCGTCTTTCTTCAGTTCGGTTACAAGAAACTTATGGGAAAACAACGGTGGTCTTAATTCGAATTCAAATTCATACATTGGAGGATCAACAAGCGGGAACAATACGCTTAGTAGTCCATTTGGTAATTCGGGAGCGAATTGGGGTGTTCCTGGAGGAGGAGGAGGAAACAATGCTGAGAATGTGAAGTTCGGTTATGGAGGAAACGGTGAATCTGGTTTTGGTTTAGGAACTGGTGGATATGTAGCAAGAAACATAGGGCCGCCTAACAAAGCAGCAGCACCATCATCGTCTTCATTCTCGGCAAGTAACAACACGGGGTATGATGGAACAGGACTTGCTGAGTTTTACGGTAATGGTGCGGTTTATAGTGATCCCACATGGAAATCACAAAGTCCTGAGACAGAAGGACCTGGTTCTTTTAGCTATGGGATTGGAGGAGGAGGAGGAGGTCCTTCTTCGGATGTTTCGGCTAGAAGTTCATCTCCAGGTTATGTTGGTAGTTACAGTGTGAACAAGAGACAATCAAACCGAGGTAAATCTGAGTTTTGATTAATCTTTGCTTTGCTATGAGCTAGTTGATAGGTAAATAGACTTGAATAAGAACATATAGAAAGCCTAGTTAGTTTCCGAATCAGACTCTTTCTTGCTTAGGAATGAACAAAGCCATTGTTTAGGATTGGGGTGGGCATTTGGTTTATTCGGTTTTCTCGGTTTTTTTTTTTTGGCCGAAATGAATCGATCAAAAGTGCAGTTCGGTTTTTTTCGGTTCGGAAATCTTAGTTTCGGTTAGATTTTGGTTAATTTTCGGTTTTTTTTCCGGTTTTTTTTTCTTCAGTTTGTTCGGTTAATTTTATCAAGTCCGGTTCAGTTTTTTTCGTTTTTGAAGTTTGGTTTTTTTGGTTTGAAAATCTTAATTTCGGTTGGGTTTTTTTTTCGGTTTGTTCGGTTAATTTTAGCAAGTTCGGTTCGGTTTTTTTTGTTTTTTGTTTTTGAAGTTCGGTTTTTTCAGTTCGGAAATCTTAATTTCGGTTTAATTTTGGTTAATTTTCGGTTTTTTTTCTTCGGTTTGTTCGGTTAATTTTTGCAAGTTCGGTTTGTTTTTTTTTTTGTTTTTGAAGTTCGGTTTTTTCGTTTCGAAAATCTTAATTTCGGTTAAATTTTGGTTAATTTCGGTTAATTTCGGTTAGTTCGGTTAATTTTAGCAAATTCGGTTCGGTTTTTTCGTTTTTGAAGTTTGGTTTTTTCGGTTCGAAAATCTTAATTTCGGTTAAATTTTGGTTAATTTTCGGTTTATTTTTTCTCGGTTTTTCAGTTAATTTTAGCAAGTTCGATTTTCGGTTAATTTAGTAAAAAAAAAAAATTGTTGCCAAACCGAACCTAACCAAAAACCGAACTAAGTTCGGTTCGATTCGGTTTAAAATGCCCACCCCTAGACTTTAGGATATGCGCTCAAAACCATTCTTCATCTCTCGGTGCTTTTAGATATGCCCTCATAAATCTAAGAAACTTAACTTTAAATCTTATGCATTACTCAAAAACAAGAATCTCTAAGAAGTCTATAAGAAACTTGTGATGAAGAAAGTTTCTTATCACTCTTGTTTCTTCTTGTTATGTTGCAGGAATTGCTACTTAGTACAATCTTTTTTGTTTTTACCACGATTATTGTAGGCGAGCCATCATCACATTGAACAACAATCAATCTGCAATCTTTTGGCGAATCTTTTTAGATTATTATCTTTCTTCCTTCTTCATCTTCATACTACAAAAGCCATATAAGGACAGAAACTTTGATCAGCTAGAGAGCTAACAAGAAAACTCCAATCATGGTTTGGTTTTCTCCTTAGGCTTTTCTCTTTGCTACTTTCTTTTTTTTTTCTTTCTATTTTTGTTTTCTTTTCAATGAGGAACAGAAGAAACTGTATCAGTCTCAGGCTAGGTGATAATACATAAGAAGAGTTCAAAACAAAAACCCAAAAAAAAACAAAGATTGTTTCTTTATTGTCATGTAATGGTTCTTGGGGGTTTATGGTTAAGGTTTGTGTTTTGAGGCAGATTGTATTAGAGGATATGTTTCTTTTGTTGTTTTTAAGGGTTTTGGTTTTTGAAGTGTGAGATATGGTAAGAGGATTTTAGACCATGTAGTGTTTTTTCAAGAATAAGTCTTTTTTATTACTATGAGATTAGTTTGTTTTGTATGTCTTGTGCAAACACAAGCAAACTCTTTTTATGTACTTTTACTTTATAGAAACTATATTTTTATATGTTTATTGACTTCTTCATAATTTTTAGTTGATAGATGTTTGGGCTGATTACATATATCTCTTTACGCTATATAATTTCAATTCGGTTTATACTAAATTTAAGTGTTATGTGCATTTTATCACAAATTTGTTTTCTCCTGTTTAATTGACATATCTAAACTTTTCACTTTTCGCTTTCAATCTAATTTGGATATAATAATCATAATTTAAAATTACTAATGAGATGTTTATGGAAAATTTTTATTTCATATAATTGCGTGTAATTTAACTTTGATTGCTTAATTATATAATCTGTTAAATTAAATGCAATTAAGTGAGGAAAAAAATTCCATAAACATGTCATTAATAATTTTAGATTATCATTATTAGATCCATATTATATTAAACACGAAATTAACAATTTTAAAACACCAATTAAACTTTTGCCTTAATTTACTAAGAAATTTATAGTTTGTAATGTACAAAAAAATGAATTCGTGATAAATTTTACAAAACACTTAAATAGAAATACATATAGTAAAATAGAAATACATCGCCAACCATGTTTTAAGTTTTTTTTTGTATTCATATTAAGAATTTTGGGGCATACATTTCTAACTTTTTTGGGTAGTGCAGTCATGCACAAAAAATAATCAAAAACCTCTAGTCCCCTTTTTTGGGCTTAATAGTCGCCTAGTGATGTTAAAATGGGCGCGCCCGCCCCGTTTAGGCC
>OVAV01000776.1:0-15974 GCA_900406375.1 Iberis amara | reverse complement strand
ATTAAATTTATCCCGTGCACAGCACGGGACATCGTCTAGTTTCTAATAGGTACTACTATTTATATATTTTGATGAGATAAATAAACGAGCTACAATAAAAGAACAGACCCGGCCCATTACTAGAAGTTAGAAAGTTAGGGTAATAAATGGGCCTGAATACATAAGTTGGGTTCATTACGCCCAAATACCGATATTCAAATAAACATCTGTTTATCAACTCAAAATGTAAATTTTGATATTTTAATAATATTTTTAGAAAAATTATGAGAAAATTCTACTTAACATTATCACATTACAATTTATATATTTTTTTAAATATATATAAGGATATGGGGTTCGTATCTAATTTATTTATGTTTATTTTTTTTTTAGTTTTCTAAAAGTACAATTTCAAATTAAACTAATATTGTGTATTTTATATTAGTACTAAATTTTTTTTGGAAACTATAAACATACCATTGTCGACTATGTGGTGATGATGTAATTTTATGAAGAAAATAAAAAGTCTACTTCATATCCAAATTTCATTGTTAGACAAAAGAAGTGTAGAAAACTCCTTATATTAGTTTTAACCAAAATTTGAAACAGTAAAACATTACGTTATCGATTGATTCCATGAAGAAAATAAAAATACCAATTTTCTTTTATTTTATATATTTCAAAAAATACTTTTGTTGTACACTAACATTAACATAAGCATAAAATAGTTTGATTTTTTTAAAAATATAAGCTTAAACTCAAAAATTAAACTCTACATTCTAATTAGTGAATTCAAACCAAAAAAATCTAAATTATAAAACTTTTAAAATTACTTTTCTATGTTTTAATGCTATTTTGGGAGGAAAATAGGTGATAATATTTTTGCCACAAATTGTATTTTTTTGTGTGGAATTTTGTGAAATTTTTATTTCAAATATTGTCCAAATTTTATTGTTAGATCTTAAATAAGAGAAAAAAAAACATTAACGTGAGAAGAAAACTGAGGCTAAAAAAAAGAACCTTTAGGCGTTCGAAGCAGAAACACGTGCACGAGAGTTAAGAATCAGCCGTTAACTTCCTTTTTTTCCCATAAATGGCTAACGGCGTCGACAAATTATTAACAGAAAATACCAAAACTACCCTTCACTCTCTCCTTCTCATCTGTACAAAAAGAAAATTACTAAAGAACATAAATTCATCAGCTTTATTCTTGATTTTATAATGTATAAATCCCACCACTTGTTCATTCGTGCATCTTTTTAAAACCAAAAATAAAAATAAAAATCAATAAAATAATGCAAATCACAGCTCAAATATTCTACCAATTCAGCTAAAATGTTGCCGAAATGTGGAGATGAATCTCATCCATAGCTCATAGGTCGAAGAAAAAAAATATATTTGCTTTTGTTAAATTTCGTTAATTTTGATGTTCCTGATTGTTGAAATCATCGGTTTGTTTTTTTTAATCGCAGATCTTGAATCGACTCTGCTTGACGAATCGGGAGATTAATCTTCAAAATCTGGTGAGATTGATTTAGTTAAAATTAAAACTTTCTAAATTTCAGTTTTTTTTTTATAGATTTGATTGCTTATCAATTTTTGAGATCCGATGATTTTTCTGGGTTATTGAATTTATCTGTGCATGTTTTGTTTTTTGATGTGATAGTATTTCGATCTCAACCAACGAAGATCTTGTTTAGTGGATTCTAATGATTTGATTTGCTTAAGTTTAATTATCATAAAGTATGAATGTTGAAGCTAATCTCACTGGTTAAAAAAAATTGTACCTTTTAACTTATTAGCTTCAACGTTTTTGGATGTGTCTTAGTCTTAGATCATTGTTATGTTATTAAAGAACAAGATCTTGGATCTTTGATTTGTGTATTGGTTTTGTTTCTTTAGGATCCATTAATCATGTTGGAAGCTCCAAGTTATCTAGTGTCAAGAGATTTACCATCTTCTTGTGTTGAAGAGAGCAAATGGATATATAACACACACTGTGTTCTTCAGCTCTCTTTGAAGAAGCGTTCGATCGATGATACTAATGAAGAAAGAAGTTATGCTCGAAAAATGTTTCGGTTTAATGAATCTGAGAAGATTACAGATGCGAAAACTTATCGAAGATCTAACCAAAATCAGCAAAGTGGTGATCAACAGAGTCCACCGATCACTCGACTTGATCAAAACGCACTTCTCAACTGTTTAGCTCATTGCTCGTTATCTGATTTCGGATCTATTGCCTCGACAAATAAAGCCTTCCGCTTGCTTATCAAGAACAGCGAGCTGTATAGGCTAAGACGAGCAAAGGGTATTGTTGAGCATTGGATTTACTTCTCTTGCAGGCTGCTAGAATGGGAAGCTTATGATCCAAACGGAGATCGTTGGCTACGTGTACCGAAAATGACATTTAACGAATGTTTCATGTGTTCGGATAAAGAATCACTAGCAGTTGGAACCGAGCTTCTTGTTTTCGGTAAAGAAATCATGGGACATGTGATTTACCGATATAGTATCTTAACCAATACATGGACATCAGGTATGCAAATGAATGATCCTAGATGCTTATTTGGATCTGCAAGTCTAGGCGAGATAGCGATTGTAGCTGGAGGATGCGACCCGCGTTTCCAGATATTAAGCTCAGCAGAGATTTATAACTCAGAAACCGGGGAATGGACAGTCATTCCAAGTATGAACAAAGCTAGGAAAATGTGTTCAAGCGTGTTCATGGACGGTAAATTCTATGTTATTGGAGGTATCGGAAAGGAGAATTCGAAGATGCTAATGTGCGGTGAAGTCTATGATTTAAAGAAGAAGACATGGACATTGATACCTAACATGTTACCAGAAAGGAACAACGGAGCTTCTGCAACAGCAGCTTCAGAGGCGCCACCACTTGTAGCAGTTGTGAAAGATGAGCTTTATGCTGCGAATTACGCGCAACAAGAGGTGCGCAAATATGATAAAAGGCTTAACATTTGGGTAAAAGTTGGGAACTTACCAGAGAGAGCTTCTTCGACTAAAGGTTGGGGAATGGCGTTTAGAGCTTGTGGTGATCAGTTAGTAGTTGTTGGAGGGCCAAGAGCACTTGGAGGAGGGTTCATAGAGATCAATGCTTGTGTGCCAAAAGAAGGAGAGTCACTGAATTGGAGAGTTCTTGCTTCAAAGCCATCAGATAGCTTTGTGTATAATTGTGCTGTTATGGGATGTTGATGAAGAAGACAACACTTCTATATTAGGTTTGTTTTTACTTTTCCTTTGGGTTTAAAGAGAGTCTCTTTGGTTTCTTCAATGTGTTTGTGTGGTTATTGTTTGTTCAGGCATAATCTGGAACAGAAGAAGTTCTCAATAAATTTGAAGAAGATTCAAGAACATACCTCTTGTTGTTGTCTTTATCTCTCAATATTGGAACTTTGTTCCATTGTTATCACATCTTTTTTTTCAATAAGTTTTGAAAGATTTTTTTTTTTTCTGGAATAATGAGATTGTCATTTTGACTTCATGTAAAATGATGTTAACTTTTAAGAAAGTGGCTTTAGTGACTAGAGTTAATAGCCTACTGGTATATCTTATAAAGTCACCATCATCTCAAGTGTGATTCCATTTCTAATGAGAACTTGATAAAGATGTTATCATAAACCACTAGATGAAAAAAAAACTTCTAACTTTTTGAAGGGAATATCAAAAATACATTTAGAAAAATATAACAAAATATTTTTTTCCTCAAAAATATCATAAAATTAAAATAACTTTAAATTTAAGAGTAATTTTGTATTTTTTATTTTGAAAAAATAAACTGAGTATTTTTTATTTTGAAAAATAGATACTTTTGTTTTTTAGTTTGGTAAATAAATATTTTTCTTTTTTATTTGAAAAATAGGTATTTTTGTTCATTCACACGAACCATTCATCATTCACACAAACAATTCACATTCATCATTCATAAACAATTCATTATTCACGAAACAAAAAAATACATAAATACAAAAACTTTTATAAATTACCATTTTAGCAGATTATAAAACTTTTTAGTATCTTACTATCCAATTTTCTCTAAATTTAAATACTAACCTTTACCAAAGCTAAACCTTTAACCAATCAAAACTAAATTCTAATCGGTGAAACTAAAAAAATATATATATATTCGAAACTTTAAAAAAGAAATTTATATGTTTATGGTATGTTGGAAAACAAAAATTGTTGATATGTTTAAAATAACAATGATATTTTTTAATATAAAGTTATTTTTGTGATATTTTGTAAATTTATTTACGTTTTCTAATCGCTATGTTCATCATTATAAGAAATAAACAGAGGAACATAAATAAATAAAAAGAGAGTTCGATTCTAAGCCTCAAATTAGAGAATAAAGCTTCTTCATTTTTTCATTAACTCTTTTTTTACAAGATAGAGATCCACAAGAAAGAGAAAAGCAAAACAAACAAACATCTTCACACACTCCAAAACTAAAAGCTTTTCAAGTTCCCTCTAGTACTGATAATCCTCACCATACATCATCTCATGTTGCTTATATCTTCTTGATTTATCGGCCTGCGAAATTCCGAAAAAATTAGAAAGAAATATAAGTAAAAAACAATCACATTGTTGAATAAGAACAGATTTGGTCCAGGTGCATACTCTGCTTAAGATCTTCTCAAAAGCATCAGGTCCATTCTGTGCAATATATTTCTCAGCAGCTGTTAACACATCATCTGGCTTTCTAAAGATATCCATCTTCTTTGGCACATACCAAATGTTAATACTTTGAGGGTTAACAAACACAGGTCTAACAAAATGTTCATAGACATAAGCAGCACCACTAAAGTATGGAATCACAAGCCAACAAGTTAAGATCAGTTTTGTGTATGACCATATTGGTAACCTGATTTTACATAAAACAATGTTAGACTTGGATATATAACAAAAAAACTTGGATTCACTTTTGGTTTTTGGCTAATGGATTAACTTACCATTCAATGAGTTTGGCGAATGTGAGTTCAAAGAGTGTGAGTAAAGAGTAAAGGACCCAATAAGTAAGCCATTGTTTGTCATCAGCATGAGATTGAGTTTCGATAGCTCTTACTGAGGCATATCTGGTTATTGAAAAGAAGTAGCCATTAGATCAAAGCTTCAATGGTGAACTTAGATGAAGTTAAAGCTTTTGCTTACAGTGGATAAACGAGACTAACAACAGGTCTGCAAAAATTCACAATTAGAGATTGCGATTAGTTTCACTCTTTGCAAGTTTGAATCTTTTACAATTGAAACTAAACCCTAGACTGTGATGGATTGAGCATACTATTTCAGAAGCTACTGGGCAAAAAGGAAGAAACTTTGAGAAGATTGAGCAATAATGAGAAGGAAATATTAGATTTTGAGTTAGATTTGACATTACCCAGCAAGAACATCGAAGTTCCAAAGAAGAACCTTGATGAAATTTCCAGCTCCAGATCCCATTCTCAAGCTTGATTTTTAGCTTTGAATCTGATTCTTCCTCCACTAAAACACTAGAGAAAGAGATGGATAGAGAGAGAGATGGGAATAATTGTGTGGTAAACCTGTCGAAAGTTCTAGATTTTATGGTGGAAAAGCGTGAAAACGAGATTGACAGAAAGCTACTATTTAATTTCCTTTCAGCAAAGAAACAAAGCTTTTTTCCAAAAAGAAAAGAGATTAGAAATTAGGCACACTAAAAAAAAGTAGCCATCTTTTTACTTTGGGTAAAGAAAATAAGTACTCTTAAATTCTGTATAAGGAAATATGGCAGAAATGGAAAAAATATACTCCCTCCGTTTCAGATTAGTTGTCATTCTGGAGAAAAATTTTTGTTTCAAAATATGTGTCGTTTTAGGTTTTCAATGCAGAAATTAAATGAATTTGACTTTTTTGACCAATAGAATAATTGCATGATTTTTTTCTATTGGTTGATTTAGAATATTTAATGGTGTTTTTATAGAAAATAGAGATTTCTTAATATGTGTGCAAAACTCTAAAACGACAAGTAATTCGAAACGGAAGGAGTATAATTGATAGGAGTAATTATCCATATATAATAATCTCGGTTTTAGCAAATTTTTGTTTTTATATCAAGTAATGTCTAAATTTTCTTATGCAAAACTAATCAAACTTTTTAATGTTTGTAATCATTTATGTTATACAATCTATTTCTATTTCGTTGCATAAGATCTTTTATATGAAAATACAGAAAAAATAAAAGAATTTAATTTTTTTTCTTAATAAGTCGTGCAACTAAGAACATTTTTAACCAATTATGTAATATTATGAGAATTCTTTTTTTTTTTTGTTAATGAGAATTCTCAAATATACCATTTTGATATTTTTATTCTAAAAGTATCACATAATTCCAATCATTTCGAAATATATCATTTTAACCCTAAATTTATAAATTTAAAATCTTAATAACTAAATCATATTTTTCAAAACTAAACTTTAAACCTCAATTAGTAAATTCAAATCAAAAGCTTAAATTTTAAACTTATAAAATCTAATTTTTAAGTTTGTCGTATTTTGGAAAGAAAAATATTATAATAATATTGTTAAAACAATTAAGAGTATAGTATATTTGTAGTATAAACTACTTTTGATACTATATCATGAAATTCCTCTAGTATAATTAGTTACAAAAATTTTAATAGCTTTAAAATTTAGACAGAAGTACGCGAACATCTTATATTTGGAGATAAAAGTATGATTTAACATTAGTTAGTATTAGTTCACGATGTTTTTAAATATAAAAAAAAGTAGTAGAAAAGTTTGTAAATTTTTAATATATATTTCAAAGAACAAATTTAGAATGAAACAAATTGAATACAATAACGTTTTTGATGAGTAAGAAATTCAAAGAACTTTTGACTTGACTTAGAAATACAATGATCCGAAAACTCTAACAAAAAAGATCTGATCTTGAAGATATCATAAGATAACTTAATTACTTGGAAAAAAATGTATAAACAAGAATCCGAAAACTCTTAGCTCTTTGTGCAGCCAAGTGGGAACGATCTAACTTTCATTCTTCCTCCCAATGCAAGTGCCAAAAGATCAAACTCTTCCACATACCAAAGCTCTGATACTATCGCCTGTATATCAATATAAACACTTTCTCTATTCTTGTCTGTTCAGAGAAAACTTTAGTGTTGTTTGTATAGTTTTATGAACTATTTTACCTTGAATCCTTGAATTTGGTTGTTTAGTTTTGTGACTAACTCATTGAGAAGCTTAAGATGGTCTTCAGAACCAGCCTGTTATATAAGCAACAGAATGGAGATTCTGCAACAATAGATTCTGAAATTTTTCGACAAAAAGCAGAAGAGAAACTTACCGCGGTTGGAGATATAGGAGGACCAAGCAGCCTTGCTAATGATGTATGAAGGATTGCAGCATCATACTGAAACATTATTCAATCCAAGTATCAGTCTAGTAAGTAGTTCATGTTCATCAGAGATATATACAATTCATGAAATATATGTTACAAGTTGCTTCTCGGGTGCGCGTGGAAGAACAGATCTCAGTTTTGAGCGAATAGTTATGGGGTTATCTCCAGAACTAACCTGATAAATGAGTTTAGATTTAGCATTTGTTGAGGCAAAAGTGAAAACAACAAAAAATACCTTCCAGCATCCAAGAAGAACACCGGTCGAGGTCAAAATAACTCTATCTAATTCAATCTCCAAAGGGCAAATCTCATTAGCTACTGCTTTAATAGCAGATGCTTCTGCTTCAACCTGATCACATCAAAGTGAATCTCGGAGGCTTAAGATCTTCACAAGATTCAAACATTCTGGTGGATTTGCACGAAGATCAATAACTAAAAGACCTCATCTTCGGTAGCTGGAACAGAGACAATGTGATGTGATGCATGAAACATGCTGAAGTGGTACAGCTTAGAGTCCTGAAACCAGATTGCTAATCGAAAACCAAAATTAAGAAGCAGAAAATTGTCGAAAGTAACTATAATGTCTCACTTACTATTTTCAAAGTAAGGACTAAACACATTTTTGACGAAGTTCCTACAATATCATAGGACACCTTTTTAAGCAGTTAAACGCTGTGAATTTAGTATAAGAATTTTGCATTGAGAATAGGCGAATTACACACTCACGAGACAGGGACAGAGTATGCTGTGCTGAGATGTAATACATTAGCTCGCACAGGAGGCTTGGCGACCTATATAAGAGCATACCGAACATCAACAAAAACTATTCAGTTCAGCTATTAATCAATTGTAACATTAGTAAAAGAAAAGTGTTAGATTCTACCTTAAGGACAGGTGATATCTTTCCATCTTTCAATGTAAAGAGATCTGAAAGTGACAATGACTGAGATGTTTCGCCTTGTTTAAGGAACACCGGTCCATTTTCTTTTAGATCCCGTTCCATTTTATCATATAAACTTGTGCTTCGCTCCTCATAAGTGATAATAGGATCTGAAACACAGCAGACAAAGATAAACAAACCTTCAAACTAACCATCTACTTAAGATTCATACAATCATGAGACAAAGATATTAGACTCTGAAATCAAGCACTGGCCTTTGCATCAGAGATTCATTCTAATGGACAAGAACACATTTTGAAAGTTCCTTAAGCTTAGGATATATAAATGGAGAATAATGATCAAATAACCCAATTGAATTGATCCCTAAACAATTAAACATCAAGCTGGGCTGGAGAATCGATACATTGCTTCGCGAATGTAAATAAAGATTAGGTCTTTACGCAATTCTAGTTATATTAGATTTTAAAGATGATGATATTTACCTGAAGAAGAAGAAGACGTGGATGACGAATTTTGAAGACCCATTTTGAAGAGAGAATAGAAAATAGTAAGAGAGAATGTCCAGAATAGTATAATAATTCTCCAATTTGGTGCCCTAATTGCAGACGTCGTCGCTGTCGCCATTTCTACTTTTGTTCATTTGCTTACTACACCCAGAAGTCTCCCATTTTCTACATCCATCACGATCACAGTTATCAAAATGGAATAGGTTCGGTTTTTTTTTTTTTTTAACCAAATACTTCATTTATTATAACATTTACAATTCATCAAAGGAGTAAAAGATTACAAATAACAAAACAAAACTTACTAAGAAATAGTTAAAACCGATACTAAAATAAAGATAGATAAAGTCGAAAGAACAAAGCAAATCATCATGATAGAATCTACGGTACTCATCGACTGTGATTCCCAAGTATAGAGATAAGATGTTGTTTTCCACCAACCAGAGAGACATGGCTTTCCATTGACTCCAATAAATCTGTTGAAACTTTGGATCCTTCACAACCACCCCTCTTGAGAAATAGAGTTAGTCTTATACTATTTATTTTAGACTCAACAATATTCATAATAATCAAAACATGATACCGCAAGTTTCGATCAATTTGAAACCGATTGGACCTAAAAATTAGCAGACAGAGAACATAAAGTCTTGGGTACGGATCTTTGCAGCAGTAACAAACTCACAGACATCCAAGAAACACACCAGAGCGAGATCGTTAGTATAAAACTTATGTCTAGCAAAATTCAATAAACCAAGTACACTATACCGAATGTATTGATCTAAATTGTCTTGCAGTAATGGAATCTTATACCAACAGAAAACATAGTCCATTAAATTCAAGAAGTAGATTTCATTACCGGCTAGGAGCATAACCAATTGAAGCGCTTGGAGCTCGGTGTCCCAAAATAGCTTCGCTAGAGAGAGCCGAATTGCGAAGCACCAGATCTTGAAGGAGACTCGCGATAATATATTAGCGAGAGCCGAAGCAAAGACCCCCCAGAGGAGGCTGGTCGGAGAGTGGAGCTTTATCCACCGAACAGAGGGAGGCGCCGGTCGAGCAGAGAAACCGAAGAATTCAGAAGATGCGCCGCGCACCTGCCAGAAACTGATGGAGCACCAGACCGCAGGCAAGAGCAGATAGGAAAATAAAATAAAACACAGTAGGAAATTGTAAAAGAACAGCAGCAGGCGACGCCGGCAGAGCCGTAGCTCGCCGGCGCCAGAGATCGACCACGACAAGGACTTCTCGATTTCTGAGCTTGGGAGAAGTCTCAATGGCTAGGGTTTTGTTTTTTATTACAGACAAAAGGGGTGCAACACGAGGACTTCCCGGGAGGTCACCCATCCTAGTACTGCTCCACATTTTTTTCTTAATTTCCATTTTTAAAATGTGGAAATGATTAGTTTTTAAGTTTTAATTGGCTATAATTTATTTTAGGGAAAATTACTATGGATGCCATATTATTGTTAGACTTTAGAAAGAATGCCATATCAAATCATCTTTACGATTTGTGCCATATTGCACTTCAAGGGAGTTTACCAATTTGTCTTCCAGCGTGACTGATGCAATTTAAAAAGAAAAAAATTAAATTAAGCTTTTCCCATTAATGATGAGATAATGAATATGACAAAAATCTCTTTTTCATTAATTTCTTTCAAAAGCGTAACCTCTCTTTTCTTTCTTCTTTCGCTCGAGAGAAACCGAACACAAATCCAACATCAAGTTCCGGCAAGATTCCGGAAAAGAGGTAGAACAAATATAATTATGGACCTCATAATTACATCATGGACCGAAATATAAATTAGTCCAGACAACAACTATGTTTGTCCATATATATATTTTTGTCCACTATACAAACTATAGCATAAACAAAACATGTTTATATATCATGGACAAGACAAATATCAATCCATACAGACAAAACATGTTCTGTCCACCATGGTCAGAATGGACAAGATATATACCAGTCCATACAATACACTATTTATATAGCAAAGAGATTTCAAATTTAGACATCGTGGATGGAAAATTAGTCCATCCACATTTTAGTCTATGATATACTACTTTCATAATCAAAAGTTTCTACATCATAGACCAACAATATTACCAAAGACAAACATAAAATGTTTATGCCATTAATAATGGAGGAGAAAAAATAGTTGTTTGAAGATCCATCAAATTTCCTATTAATTATGGAATATTTACTTATTTTAATTTTCCTTAAATCCATCTAATCATATTAAAAGCTAATTAATACTCTAACTTTACAGAGCTCGTCCCGCCAAAACGCACTCCTCTTGCGTAGGGTATTTCTGTCTTTTTGACATACCACATCGGTTGTCCTTTGTGGTATGTGGTATAAAAAGTGTCCAATATGGTATTACATAAAACATTTGTTCCCATTATGGTATTAATGGTATATGTCCCTTTATTTTATAGTAAACATATTTTTTTTTTGTGAACTAGTAAACACGTCTTTATTTTAATGAATATGTCATTGTTCATGGTAGGGATCGCCAAATGGGAATTCGGAATGGGAATTTTCAAAAACGAGACGAGAATTTAGCAACAAAAATGTATGTTCCATTTATGTTACATTTTATATTTGGGATAGAAACGGGATGAGACGGGAAGGGAACGAAAATTCCCGAAAATACAACAAAAAAAACAAAAAATGTCTTACGTAGAATTTTATTATATAAACCGAAATGCGTTTTACGTGAGTGTGACACGTAAGCAAAATTATAATTTCTAAAATCGTGACATGTGTCATTGTTAATTTAGATTATGACATGTGTCAACGTAATATTTTAAACTAATAGAAACTTTCTTATTGTTAGTTTATTATTTTTCTAAAATAATAGAATTAAAAAGTATTTTGTTCTTTAGATGGAAACTAGATAATAACAAGAGAAAAAAATATTAATTTTATAATTTAAATATATATTATAAGTTTAAAATAACAAACAAATATTATAATATTGAAATAACAAAACATATACAATATATAAAAAATTAATAGTATAAAAAACTGAAGAGTAAATATATATTTACACATTTTATGTTTGCTTAAGACTAAAAGCAATAATATGTTAATATTAATTTTAACGATTTTGTAAAAGAAAAATAGAGATCAAATATAAATGATAAGATCAAAATAATGGAATATAAAAAGATTAAATATCTAAGCATACAAGTTATCTTTTTAAATCTAATTACGTTTACCCGCGTGATAGTTGGTCCTAATCTAGTAATATATAATATAATATCTTATTGAGTTGTCATTTATACATATAATAGATTATATATATATATATATATATAGTGATTAACTTAACATATTATTAATATTATATAATGTAAACTTCTTAATCCATATCTATCACATATGGAAATATGCTATAATACTTAGATTTATATCATAGTCTTCAAGTCTTTTTATTTTGGCGGCTTTACAGACTCCACGAGCTTTATTTTGTAACAGGCTCGCAAGATACTCGTCTTGCTTACCAAGATATAGCACTTAGCTAATTTTCAACATCACACAAGTAACCATCATAAAGTCTCGTGTCTCCTTGTAGAATTAGGAAGGATGAACTTTTCTTGTGCTGTTTTTCTTAGAAACACAAAAACAATTAGGAGTAATATCTAATTATATTTATTTTATATATATTGTAATCTTAGTTAATAGCAAAACTATAAACATTAGAAAATTAATAAATTAGTATATTTATATAATATATATAGGTGAGATATGATTACATATTATATATGTATAATTTTGTACAGTTATCCTAAATGGGACGTTAGAAATTCTCGTTCTTTTTTGGAAAATGAAAAGATGTCCCATATGGGAATATAGTTTCTTATGGGACAAAAATACGGAACGGGTTCGGAACGGAACGGAGCAGAACTGAAATTGCGCCCACCCCTAGTTCATGATACTTATAAAATCAAGTTTTATTGTAATTTAGGTTAAATCTAGATTTGATGATTTAGCTCACAAATATGTTCTTTTAATTTAAACTTTTGAATTAGATTCACATATTGAACTCATTCAGATGAAAAAACATTGATTCAGATCAAATTTTCAAAGTAAATCTCAAGTCAATAAGAAAAACAATGAATAACTCTCTTAGTTCAGAAGTTTACATCTATTTTACAAGTAAATAATAATCAAACTAGGTAAATTCTTTTATCATCTTCGAAAATATATGAATATATTTTTTTTTGTTAAAGGTTGTATTTATTAAATACAGATATAACCTAATTACATCAATCAGTCCAATTAACAAAATAGAAATACAACTGAGCCCAAAACAACTAAATTCGGGTGGGTTTCCAGAGCCCAAACCAGGCCCGGGCCCAAACCTAAACTCTGAAAACCCTAAAAACTCAAAAGAGAACCCTTTGAGTTTGAGCCACCGCCGCAAGCTGTGTTATCACTGGATCTGCAACTTTTCCTTGAGGTCCTCCATCTCTCTCCTTCACCGACTTATGCGCTTTCACGCCGTAGCAGATCTGGCCGTGACCCACCACCGGAAAGCTTCTGCACTTGCGAACAAAAGCCACTGTGAATCTAGTTGAGAAGGACATTTGCATATCTGAGAAATTAAAGGGTGAAAGAAGAATTAGGCAAGTTCGCCGACTCTGGATTTTGTCCGCGAGCCCGGGGGTCGCGGTGCCCGTGGGGACGCTCGAGCTTTCGGTGGTGGGCCTCCGTATTACTCCGCCGCTGTTTCAAGAGTCTTGATCTGAGAAAATCAGAGGGAGAGAAAAGAGAGAGAAGAAGAGTACAGAGTGGTAAATTTTGAATTCTTTAGAAAGTTGTTAGGTATTTAATATTTTCTTTTTCTTGTCATGTAAACTTGGTGGACTTCGAATTTGTGAAAATTTTCTTTAACTAGATCATGGTTGGCTTGGCCTTGATGGATCAAGTTGTGCNTTTTTTTTTTTTTTTTTTCTTCCTTCATACAACACGGATTCTTGGCTAATATTGACACAAAAATATTTACTATTTACACTGTAATTATTTATCACTCATATATTGGTATTTATGGTTCATATTTAATTATTTATCATTTACCATTTGCCGATCTTTAGTGGCTTAGTGGGAGATAAGTCCCTTGGCTTGGATCTTGGCATGGGTTCAAATCCCAAAGGGTGTAGTTTAGGTTGGGTAGATTAGGAGATGAGAAAAAAAAAAAATCATTCACATTTAATATTTACACATAAATTCTCACAACTCACGTAATAAAACATACATACAAATAATTTTAAAATTATTCTGTTAGCCAATTATAAAAATTTAAAATATCTTTATAACCAATTTTATCTTTTTCTATAACCACTTTTTTCTTATTTTTTATGTTTTAGTCAACAATTTTATAAATAATTTTCTGCATAAATTTCGCTAAATGTAAATTAATCATTGTAACTTTTTTACATAGCATCTACTACCTCCGTTCCTGAAAGGATGATGTTTTAGAATTTAGTTTTGTTTCTAAAAGGATGATGTTTTAGGTGAAAACACTTTAAAAGTAAGACATAAAGTAAAGGAAAAAGTTGCTTTTCTTAATCTACGTAAAAACTCCAAAACATCCTCCTTTCAGGATCGGAAGGAGTATATCATAGTGATTAGTTTCTACTTTCTAGTGCATTTATGTGTAACCATCACGATTTAGTTCCGCTCAATGCATATTGTTTTTTCTTGTTTAATGTTAAGTGCACATTGTTGATATCAAGGAAAGAAAAGAAATTTAGTAGAATATATGTACGAACGTTTGAAGAAAAAATAGATAAAAACTAATACTTTCTTTGTTTTATTATAACTAGTTCCTCTTACCGCGCGATGCGCGGGTTATTATTCTTCGATTTCATTCTTATACATTTATTTATCCTCGTATTTAAATGTGAACTTTTATCTATATTTGCTATGAAATGTTTTCGCATGAGAGTAGTTATTCACCAATTGTCCATTTTTGTACAAATAGTTAAGTCATTACATTTTTTTTGGTCGGAAAAAGGGGTAAATCCCCTTTATATTATTAATGTAAAGAATAAACCAATCAACCAATAATAATGTTTCGTGGAAACACAGTTCCAACTAAATCATTAGAAAAACAAGTATCAAGTGACTCCGGTAAAGAATCAAAAGAATGAAAACCTAAAGAAAGAGAAGAAGCATAGTTCGCAAGGCCATCTGCTACTCTATTTGCCTCTCTATATACATGGACTATCTTGACTAACCAGTCTCTTGATAAAAAGCCATGGCACAAGCGCACCAGGAAAGCTAGGGGATGTGTTGGATTTATTCCTCGATTCAGGAAATCCACTACACATCTAGAATCCACCTCCACAACTACTCGTCTAACATTCTTATTCCAAGCAAGCCACAATCCATAATACACCCCCCAGAGTTCTACCAGAGGAGCCGAACAGATTCCAATGTTCAAAGAAAACCCGCCTATCCACTTACCAGCCGAGTCTCTAATCAATCCTTCTGTTGTCGCTAAACCCGAGTTTCCTTTCGAGGCTCCATCCGTGTTCACTTTCATCCAACCCTCATCTGGTTTATTCCAACCAATATTGCTCAGTGTCCTTTGTATCCCATTACATTAATTTACATCAAGTGTGTATCAAATATTAAACTTGTAATATGTTTGCGATATAAATAAAGCATTGTATTTTTATCATTAGCCAATTTAGTAGTTTGTATGGTAGGTGATTTAAAGATTATTTTATTCATAGTTTGTCATTTTACTATACTACACAAATGGCTCGCTACCAGACATGTTGGTGTGTATCTTGTTTGGTCCTTGTTTTCTATTAAATAAAAACTATGACGTACCACTTGCCGAAAATCGTGACTTTAATCTCAAAAATCACTACATTGCAAAGGAAAAAAACGAAAGTAGACGTAGAGACAGAGAGACGAACCAGTTCCAGATCTTAAGATCCTGCAGTCTGCATGTGTTAATTTGTTTCTTAGAAACGCTTCCATAATCATCCTATGCGACAAAAAACTTGTTTCATATCACAGTACATTAATATGGGCTCGATGTTTTCTATAGATTCTATTGGCCTTTTCTTAGCGGATGATTCAGTGTTTGTCTTGGATACAATGAAGATGCAACATTCGCTTCTAGTTTCAATACCTTTTATGATGCAGCGTGATATTTGGAATATTCCAAATATCCTA
>OVAV01000774.1:0-15507 GCA_900406375.1 Iberis amara | reverse complement strand
CAATACACCCCGCAACACCTATCAATGAAACAAGCAGCAAAGCACAACTAGGTCGACTTACTTACCATCGACACGGGGGGGAGTAACTGTTGGGCCTGGGTTTGACACCCCTTTTTAGCCCAACAAAAATGCCCATAAATATCTTTCTGACCCAAGCCCATTAGAGGCAATCCGGCCCGTTAAAAGACACGTGTACGGAGTCAATGTTTATGATGTGATGGGGCCATGTCGATAAAGATCATTATAAATAGGATGTCAGGGAGAAGAAAGAGAGGCAGTTGACAACAGAGGAAAGAAAAGGAATAGAGATAGAAAGAGGAAAGAAGCTGTAATCGACGAAGTGGTAATCAATCACCTCATCTTTTTGGAACCCGGCCACGCGAATCACTATAAACTGAGGCAAAGGTCTCGTCAACCATATAAACAAAGACAATTCGTTCTCGACCATCCACAGCCGAAGTAAAAGTGTCAGTATCAATTGCTATAGTCAAATAGCCCCGTCCATTTAATTTATTAAATTCAAGGATCTACTAAATCATTTATTGTCTGATCTTTCTCGTTAAAACTGACTGTGTCTATCTCTAATTATTGCCAGAACCGGTTAAACAAGTAATTTCAAGATTTCCTGGTTCTTTGTTTAGCATTGGCAGGTCTTGTTTGTATAATTCGTAGTCTCCCGTTTCGTCAGGCTTTTTCTCTTTCGTTTTCGAACTAAATATGTCGGAAACAGTAGGTTCTAGCGTCTCGACTTTGTAAAATTTGATCCGTTATTACTTACACAATAGGCGACAAAAAAAAGCAATAACTCGAGGGTATACATTTTTAACAAGCCAAATACAAGTTAAAAATTCATTACTCGTTGATAGACCAAATCAAGAATCAAATATACTTATATATCAAATACTTCCTTGGGCCTACGAGTACATTTAAAAAACTTTTTAATTTTATTCGAGTACAAATTAAATAAGATTATTTTGTACTGGTGATGTTCCACACACATTTTTTAAAAAAAGCAAATAGAACATTATAAATATAAAAAGTTGTGCAGAACCATAAAAATACACGTAGCTATATAAAAATATACTAGATGAGGTTGTGTTATGTATGAGATGAGTTTATTAAATTATTAATCACTATAATATATCCCATGTTATGCATGGGATTGGTTTAATAAAAAATATTCCAGGCATGGGATTTTTAATCAAACCGATTTTTCCGAGCAAAACCGAACCGACATTTTGGTTTTCGGAATCAAATTGGAATGGGAATAAGTTTGATCCGGAAGTGTTTTTAAATTGGGTTCGGTTATAGGTTAGTTCGGTTCGATTATTAGTTACCCGAATTTAACCGATGTATAAAAAGACATTTTTTATTATCGAGTTACATTTGTTTAGTAACCCTAAAAAAACCAGAGTGCGATTTTTGGCGATTTGGAATCGACGATTCTCAGGCGATTATTGAAGTGTAAACCACCTGGATTCCGATTCTTCACCGTGGATTCGTCTGGATAAATGTCATTTCTTCAATCTCTTATCTTTAATCAATGAGTTTAATCGATTACAAATTTAGTTAGGGTTTGGATATGTGAGAATCGATTGTTGATTTTGATTTTAGTTCTTCATCTGCTTATTGTTTTATCATGAATTTGTGTTTAACCAGAATTATGTTGTTGTATATGTGATTGCAGGAAGCTAATTTGGAATTGGAAAAGAGTAAAACTCTAGAACATAATCGAATTCAGAAAAAATCAGGTAAGTTTCTAAATTTACTTGTTTTCTTTTAGAACTATTAGTTAATTAGGTAATTAGATTGTTGTGATTGTGAATGTGATTGTAGATGTAGTAGTGAATATGATTGTAGATCAAGTGGTGTTATGTGAAATGAATTGTGATTGGAAAAATTTAGAATTTGTGGTTTGATTAGGTTTAGTGTTGTACATCATGTAATTGTTTTTTAGAATCGGTGATGTTATATAGTTAGATACTTAGAATAAATACTTAGATAGTTAGATAAAGATTAGTTAACTTAGATTGTTAATTGTTATATATAATTAGTAATTGCAGTCAATACTCAAGGTGGCATTCCTATACCACCTTGCTTAAAATGAGTCTAATTGTTGATATTCAATGGTATAATAATACTATAATACTATATTTAAATACCATAGTTAAGGTGGTATATTCTTGTATAGCTAGCATCTTTGAATGTGTCCTTCAGCAGTGAAAATGTATGCTCTCGGACAACAATGATGACAACATAGAGGAGGAGGTAAATAGAAAGCTTTCAGTCACTGGTAAAAAGGAAAGCTACTGAAAGATCCAGTTATAAAATGCCAGTCAAACCTATGGAGAAGAGTAGACATAGGGCTGACGTCTGGCAACACTTCACATAGAAGCAAGACAACAATGCAGTCTGTAATTGTAAGTACTGTGGTGCTGAACTTGGCTATGACAGTAAGAAGTCAGGCACAAGTTCTATGAGGAATCACATTCAAAGATGCTAGTTATACAAGGCATTTTAGTCTGGCTCTCAAAAGGTTCTAGCTAGTGATACTACTGGTGTAGTGACCATAGCGAAGTATGACAAGCATTTGTTAAGGAAGTCTACAAATGAATTGATAGTGTTGAATAAATTGTCTTTATCACAATATGCTTCCTCTTTACACTGTCCACTGTAGGAAGACAACAACAACATACATATTTGTGATGTTTATGGAAGAGAAACAGAAGTTGAAAAAATTATTTGGGTGTGATAAGAAGAGAGTGTCCTTGACAACAGACATTTGGGTAGCTCCAACAACCTCTTGTAGTTACATAGTTGTAATAACTCACTGGATTGACACAAATTGGAAGATGCAAAAGAGGATAATTAGCTTTAAGCTTGTCTTATATCATAAAGGAGAAATAATTGCAGAGCATTTAAAAAAAATGCTTAGATACTTGGGGGATTGAGAGAGTTTTCATGGTGACAGTTGATAATGCTAAAGGGAATGAAAAAGCTATGAAGTTGTTCTCAAACAAAGTGAGATTGAAAAGTCCTTCTGCCTTAGTTAAGGATGGAGAACACTTGCATAGGCGTTGTTGTGCTCACATCCTAAACCTAATAGTCAGAGATGGTTTAACTTCTGTGAAAAGTAGCATTACTGCTATTAGGAATTGCAGTAAAATATGTTACATCTTCTTATCCAAGATTAACATCTTTTCAGACGCGTGTATTGTCAGGAAAAGTTACAAGGGGCAGTTTGTCAATGAATTGTGCAATTATATGGAACTCAACCTACCTTATGTTGAAAGCTACTATGAAATTAAGACTAGGATTTGAGAAGATGTTGGCTGAGGATAAATTGTACAATTAATACTTCATGGAAAAGGATAATGATGATGGTGAGAAGTGTGTAGGTCCACCAACTTCTTCTGATTGAGATTCAGTTCAGAGGCCTGTGAAGTTTCTAAATATTTTCTTCAATTGTACTTTATGTTTTTCAACATCACAGTAACCTCTTAAATTTGTTACAATGAGATTGTAACAATTGAGAGGAATTTAATCTCTCTGTCCTATAATGAAGATTCTAAACTAAGTGGAGAAGCAAGAGAAATGAGAAAAAAGTTTGAGAAATATTGGGATGGGCTACTGAATATGAATCCACTTGTTATAATTGCAAGTGTTTTTGATTCGAGAAACAAGATCCAATTTTCTTCTCTGTGTTTTGACAAGCTATATGGGAAAGGCAGTATGGAGAGTGAACATCTGAAGACTTCTATTAAAACTGTTTGAGGAGTATGCCACAAGACTCAGCAGTACAAGATCATCATGTAGTGAAGGCAACAGAAGTGAAAATGCAGAGTCAGAGTAAGATACCAGTATGCTATTTGATTTATCACATGATGATGGGTATCACATGGTGAAGGCAACATAAGTGAAAATGCAGAGTCAGAGACGAAGGATGAGTCTCCCAATGAAGAGTCTAGTAGTGAACTTGACATTTACTTGCTGGAAAAAGATGTGTCAAGAGCCAAAAACAATTTGGGGTTAGATTTTGATATCTTAGGCTGGTGGAAGCGCAATAGTATCAAATACCCAAGCTTATCTGAGCTTGAAAGAGATATTCTTGCCATTCAAGTGTCCTCTATTGCTTCAGAATCAACATTCAGCACAAGTAGTTGTGTATTAGACCCTTACAGAAGCTGTCTCACTCCTTTCATGCTTGAGGCTTTGATTTGTGCACAACAATGGTTGAGGACATCTATTCAAGCTGAAAAACATGAAAACTTTTTTAAAATGATTGACGAATTTGAATTTCATGACTCCATAGGTTGATAAATGATAAACAAGAATTTTCACAATCCTATGTCTAGTCAAGTTATCCTAAGGCTATTCATGTCATTATAGTACTTAGGGTATCAATCCAAATCAGAGGCAATTAACACACTAGAACCTAAGAGAATTCCATTTAGTCTAAGCTAAATAAGATTGGGTTGGTTTTGTAACATTCAAACATGCATTAATTAAAGAGTCAACGAAAATCAACACAATAAAAGACAACAAGATTAAGAATAGTCAACAAAAGATTAAAATGTAATTCAAGATTTAGAGGCTAAACAAATGATCAAATGATATCATATGATGCTCAATACTACATGCAATGCTAATCTTTGGTCTAAGATTCCTTTAATTAGTCTAATCCACTTTCATGGCACTAATTCCTTTCCTAATCATGCAACTAAAACAATCTCTTGGATAATTACACAATCAAGAAATATTAAGATCTAATCCATGATAAACCACTATACTAACTAACACAATTTCTTGGTTATGCCTCATTTAGCATTCAAAAGTTGGTTCGTGAATTTTATCGAACACCTTTTGGGCATATAACTTCATAAGATTTAGAAATGAGTGATCAAGACAAATCTAGCATTAAAAACACCTATTGATTGAAGATCTAAGATAACTAAGCCCTAAACATCATGATCAATCACTTAATCACCCTTATCTACCTAACTCATTTGCTTAGTAAAAAGACTACTCACTAATCATTGACAAAACACAAAATCTAACAATGGAAATGTGCTTAATCATGATTAGAACAAGAAATGATGAAGAGAAATGCAATAAACAAAGATCAAAACTAAGATTAGGAAAAAGATCAAAAGTTTACACAAAAGTAGCAAAAGTTCTTAAGAGAATAAAAGTTAGCATAAAAATTAGGTTTTGAAAACACTTACATAGCAGAGTCTAATAGTCTTGCGTTAACCCAAAACACATATGGTAACACATAAAAAGAAATGGATAAAAGTCTTTGGTAATGGTTTAAGTTGACTTTTTCTTGCCCGATACCGGTTGATTGTCATGGTACGACTCCTCGGTATTCTTCCCCTTGCCTTCATACCGGGCAAACATGCCGGTACACACTGGCCAATATGGGTATTCCGGGCCAGATGTATCGGGCTATGCAAGCCGGTATAGCTTGGCTCTCGGTTGTATCACGTTTTTGGCCTGATACATTCTAGCTGATATATGCATACCGGGTTAGGTGTATCGACTTTCTTGACCGGTTCCTCATTGTTTCATACCGTGTGATTGGCCCGATACCGTTTGGCGGTACAACTACACCTTCTCCATTTGTCTCTTTTTACTCCATTCTTCTTATTTTTGACTCCCAAATTGATTCCGCATACCTCAAACACCTGAAATATGAAATGATATGCAAAATGAAACTATTTATGCCTAAATGCAAGTCAAATTACTCAAAATGAAATCATAAAAAATGTTAAAAAGCATAAAAAAACCTAAGATATTAACTTCTCCAAACTTACCGTGTGATTGGCCCGGTACCGTTTGGCCAGTACGACTCCACCTTCTCCATTTGTCTCCTTTTTGCTCCATTCTTCTTATTTTATTGACTCCTAAATTGATTCTGCACACCTCAAACACCTGAAATATGAAATGATATGCAAAATACAACCTATCTATGCCTAAATGCAAGTCAAATTACTGAAAATGAAATAATAAACAATGTTAAAAAGCATCAAAAACCTAAGATATCAACTCCCCCAAAATTATCATTTACTTGTCCTCAAGTAAGGAACAAAGAAAAATAAAAAGGAGAGGTTTGAAAGTGAGAACTCATAGCCAAAACTTGAATGTAATACTTCGAGTGTAACATCCTAGAGACTAGTAGAAAGATGCACGGATCAAAACTATTCAATGTACTTCTACATAATCATCAGAAAAACCAATTAGGCAATCAAAGTGAAGTATCTTCAAACTATCTTACTCACCAATCCCTTACATTCACTAAACATCCAAGTGTGGTCTTGCTTATGGAAAAGAAATCAAATCCATTTGGTTCGGCTTTAAAGATTTTTAGATGTTTGAAGTGGTTTCTCACATTTTAAAGTGGTTTTTCTCAAAATAGTAATGCAAAATATTAGGCAAAATCAAGGTAGAGTCAAACAATTGATGCATACAAGGCTCACCTCCTATAATACTCTACCCAACCCCATAATGTTCATATTCTAACCCTTAATCCACATTTTTCTACACTTAAAACCCAAATCAACAAATCTTCATTTATTTTCAAACTCTTTCAATCCAAAACATTAGCCTTTTTCTTTTTATTTTCGAACTACTAGGAGCATTTTTTTTTTCTTTTATTTCTTTACACTTTAGCATTTAGTCTTCATTTTCCCATTTAGACATAGTCTTTTATTTTTATTTTCCTTTTCAATTTTATTCACTATCTTTGGGAGGATTAGACTCTTTCTTATTCTTTACTTTTCAAACTATTTAGCTTCTTCGATACTCCTAGAGCTTCTTTGATACTCCTAGAGTTTCTTTTACTTATGATTATTTCCAATACCACTTAAACACAACTACACATTTCTAAATTATTCCCCAAACCAATACCCTATTCTAAGCATTCTCCCACCTAAGCACGTTAACCTTAAAATGAGGCTAACTCTAAAGAGGTTATTTCCTTGTCGTTCAATTTTTATTACACAAGTTTTTTCCCATGTATGCATTTTACGAAAAGGCCTCACATTAAAAAATAATGGAGGGGTTTTAAAGAAAGGCTTTGGGTGATCAAATGTGTGATTACCATCCTAAAAATGAGAATGACCATTTGGATTAACAAGAGTGATAAAATTAGGTAAAGATAATCTAAATGTCAAATGTTTTACCATGGTTAAGCATTTCAAATCCATAAGCAGGAGGATTAAATTCATTTAAATCCAAATATCCATGGGATAGGTTTCAATTCAAGAAAGATTTTACAAACACCATGAAGCATCAAGTAGTCAATTCCAAGCATGGATTTTCCATATTTTAAAAGTGGTTCAAGCATAAATCTACTAATAGCTAGGTTATTACAAGTGGAGCAAAAAATCAAGAATCACAAGGCAATCCAATCATTGTTCCCTATTCAAAAACAACCTAGACTCGGCCTAAGACATGCAATCTTTTTGAAAATTTTAAAATTATTTTGATTTTTTTGGATTTTTGAAAACCTTAACTATTAACAATGCAAATGCATGATAAGATCAAAATCGAAACTAAGTGAGATACGGACCCTCCCCCAAACTTAATTCACACGGTCCCTTGTTTGAAAAGAATTCAAAGGATGAACCGAAGATAAATAAAAGAAAAACTAAAATGAAAGTATGTACAAGGGTGTTGAGGATTACCTCAATAATGGTTGGTGTCAAAACGATCATCCTCTTCGTCAGAGGAAAAGGTAGGAGACTTGTTGTCGGAAGTAGGTGACGGAGGTGCTCGCTTGTATTTCCTGTGACAGCGTCGTGGAGGTGGTGGCGGCATGGATTGGGATGGTGCATCTGTGGCATCTTCGCGTTGCCTCACTGTTGAGGATGTATCACCAACTAACTCCATTTGCACGTAACTTGGTCCTGGTTGAGGTTTGAAATTTGCTTGAGCTCCACATCATGTGCATATTGTTCCTTTCTTGACTAGCTTCTTCAGTTTCCTCAGTTCCTTTACCACCTTTCTCATCGCTCGATCCTGATTGGAGAGGAATCGTTGGTGGGGAATCGTAATACCTCATGCTTCCATAGATGGGGCTGGAGGGGCGTTCCAAAACACGATGATCAGGAGGACTTTCCGCTCTAGTAACTCTCTTACGAGAGGGTATGATTGGTAAGATGGGAACACATGTGACCGAGTTGTAAAGATCAAATGGAGGTATTCAGAATCTAATGGTTTCCCAGCGACTTAGACAAGTGTGGTTGGGGCTTGGTAGTAGGAGAATCCCTGTTTGATCCGAAGCAACATTAAACTTGTAGGCATACTTGTCAACTATTTGTCCATTTAGATAGCCAAGTCGCTTCAAGTACATGAGATCCATTATCTTCAGTGGGAGACTTTTCTTTTCGAGCTTAAGCTTTGCACTCTTAAGTAACGGAGTGAGCCAACCCCTAATATTAAGTTGAGGTTTATTGTCCTTGCATTTCCACGCCTAGTCTTTTAGGGCAAGGGGTTGAAAAAGGAAAATCATGAGAGTGCTTGGTTGTTATCCTTCTAAATCTGCAAAAAGTTCGTCATTCTTGTAGCACATTTCCAAAAAGCATGCAACCCCAAATTGTAGAAGTTGGAGCTCATCCTCAAGTATTTTATCTCCTTCCTTCATCGAGAAAAGCAAATGTGTAAGGATTCTATGCACATAGCGAACTGCAGGATGTCGAATATCAAAACTCTTTGATCGAGCGGCTAAAAATGTTCAAGTTCCGAGAGTTCTCCATACCGAAGTTGTTCGATCATCAGCCTTCTTGAACGTTCGTAGACCCGGAATAGTGAATCCATAGATGGCGACAATGGTCTTAAAGTTAAATTTATGAATCTGGTTGTACCATCCCGAAAACTTGATATGCGCACCTCCACCCTTCTTGTCTCCTTTTGCAGGATGAATCTCCAACGAAGCTAGAAAGAGCATGGTGAGCATTTTCTCAATTCCCATAGCTTTCATGATCAACTTAACATCATCCAATATTCCCAGTGTTGACAAAGTGTTTCGATCGGGAAAAGTTGAGGAAACAAAATACATACTCATAAATTTGTCAAAAAGCTCATTTTCGGTTGGTTGTCTTAACAAATCTTTTGGTTTAGGTGAGCCTTCGTCTGGTTCCGGACCAAAATGATCGGTCAAAATGGGCTCATCAACGGGGTCATCGATATACTCAAACTCTTCTGGAGGTGGGACATCTTTTTCAACTTGTTTATTCTTCTTCTTCTTGCTAGGTTTTGGTGCATCACCCGATTACCTAATTGTGGTACCACCGCTACTCCTCACACTCCCGAGTTTCGCTTTCTTTTTCTTTGGCGTTTCTTTTGCTGGTCCTTTCTCTTTTTCCTCTTTCGAAAGTCTTCTTTCTGACATTTTTCTCTTCTACAAGATAGAGAACAAATGAGAGAGGGTTTCATTTGTGCCTTATAAGATCGAAATCATAACCATCATCCTCAACCAATCCTCAAACAATAAAGATTAATGAGTTCAATGTCAAGAAATGCATTCATTTAGCTCAATTGAATCTTTATCAAAAAATTTCTCAATCAAATTCACATTAATTTTCCCAACATGATAAGCTTTTTCAAGTTTTCATCAAAAGAATTTCATTGATTTACAAGGTTCTAAACAAGTAAACAATATAGTCTTTGTGGGAACCGAAATTCGTACTGTCGATTTTCATTAGTTAAGAAAAATCAGAGAGAACCCCAATTTTCCAGAGATACCAGATTTCTGTGAGTCAAACATAAACGAAGATCAGAGTATGAAAATAAGCAACAAAAGTAAAAATTTAAGAATACGAAAGAGGGCGAAAGAAGTCTTATTCCGAATATGCGTATGAGCGTGCTACAAGTGATAAGCCTCGACTATGTGAGTTGTTGGCGAGTTCCGTAGTACAAAAACCTAAGAATATTTAACCTAATTGAGTCGCAACTCGCTAACAAATACGGAAAAATAATCTAAAGCCCTAAGTATTTTGGTGTGTAGAATTGAACATGCATTGAACGTGTCCGTGCTCTTCCTCTTTGTCTCTCTTATGTAGGCTTCAGGTTCGGTCTTTCTTCCTTTTCCATATTCCGTTCTTCCGCGGAAATCTTCCTTTTCCTGTTTATTCTCCTATGGAAATCTTCTTTCTCTGGATTTCTTCCATTTCTTCACGGCTTGCAAGACAAGTCACGACCATCGTTGCACTTGGGCTGGATTCTCACCTGGAATCATAAGTGGGCCGTTATCGTGTTTTAGGCCTCGTTGGGCCATTTTACGGTTTACACGATTTTACAATTTTTATCGAAAAATCCAGCCTTTCGCGCGATGATACGATAAAGACTTTGCGCAACGATAATATTAATCATATAAGTGAGATAACGTTGGCATTTAAGTTAGCCGTTATCGTTTCATACAATTGATAACTACGAGCACGTCTCTATGACCGTTTCGGAGAATGATGGTTTTGATCGTATAGTCAAAATAACCTTATACTTTCAGCTAAACGCCATCGTTTTATACGATCAACTTCATACGGAGAGATTTGACGATTCTTTCGCTAGTCGTAGGAGATAATTGTATAGTCGAGGTAACATCGATGTTTTAGGATAACCGGAACCGTTTATACGATTAATTCGAGACTTGTGCGAGTTTTACGGTTTTTATCGAAGAATTCTAACGGAAATCTGGAATGATACGAAATGAGAAGCGGAAGAGGTGAGATGAAGTCAGCTCGCCAGTAGGTCAGCTGAACATGTGTTGTTCAACTCGCCAACTGGTGAGTTGAACATCTGTTGCTCAGCTCGCCAACTGGAGAGCTGAACAAGTGTTTGTCGTTCAACGTATATGTTCTCGTTTGTCCATAAATAGTCTTTGGAACTAATGCATTTGTCCAAAGATTGGGATTTACTTATTGTTGTTCCGAAACGTATATGTCGAGGTCTTTCGTATTTCTCGGACATTGATTTCGAGTACGCTAACTTTGATCCCGATGCCGGTCGTAAGCGGATTACCTTTCCTCGTTAATACCTTAGTGATAGGAAAACCCGGTGGAAAAAAACCTTCTCGACTAAGGACAAAAGAGTACAGAGATGATCGCCTATCGATTCTACGATTGTTATTCGATTCTTCCGAAACATATTACTTATGGTCTTTCGGAAGTATCGCAGCTTTAGTTAGTTTGTTCCTTTGATCGGGATTGGTTAGATCTTTTCGTACTTCTCGAACGTTGATTCCGAGTGTTATGTTTTTGACCCCAACAGTCTTCTACAAATAGCTTGAACACATCATATAGCAACATAAGAAACCACAATCAACCAATTCTTCCAAACTTTTTTAAAATTCAATCTCAACAACCCTAACTTCAAATTTTCGAAATTAGACAAATTAAGAGCTTTTCATCCTAGAAATTCAATATACAACCATTACTCATTAGGTTTCTAAGCCTAAGAAGACCTAATCATTCCTAAAACTTGAGAAAATTAAATTTTTCCTTATGATGAATAGTGCAAAGAAAATTTGGATTTGAGAGTCATACCTATGAAAGTTGGAGTGGGAAAAGTGCAAGGATTACCCTTAGAGGCTAAAGAAATCAAATGTATAGCAAGAGGAATCACAAAAATTGATTTTGATTTGAGAGAGAAATCACAAGTTTGTAAAAACCTTGGAGAAAGAGAATTTGAATCGATAATGAGGATAAAGATAGAAAAAAAAACCTTGTTTCTAATTCAAATTCGCGACTAAACTGTGTAAAACGAAGAAAATTTTTGAAATCAAACCGATAAATCTAAAATCAACCTGAGAAATCAAAATTTTTCACCTGTACTAGTTGGACTGTACCGGTCGATGCAGCCGGTATGGGTCTCCTCTAATTGGTATCGGGTGGACCAGACCAATACCATTCAATCGATATGCACATATCGGGACATAAGTACCAGGTATTGATGTCCGGTATTAATCTTGAGCTTTTCCTATCGGGCACAACGAGTCGGTATGTTCCACTCGATATTATCATACCGGACCCTCTGTATCGGAGTAAGCTGGCTGGTATCATCATCCCTTGTCACGTATCGCGTGCTGCGCCGGTACGTTCAATCTAAGATGGCCATATCGCCCCCTTAGTATCAGTTCATGGTGGCCAGTACGAATCTTCTACGTCACATATCGGGTTATTTGGCCGGTATATGCCACTCGATATGTCCGTATCACCATTTTCCCTTGCCAAAGATATTGTTCGGTGCACCCTTAAACCTCTGGGCATTTCCAAATAGTCTGAATCCTGCATCTAATCAATCCCAAAACATGTTTCAAAGTCAAAATAGCCAAAAACTATTACTAAAAATATGAAGAGAAATTAAATCAAAGGATATGTACAAAGGATAACATGAGATTCCCTCTCAAGTGGGCTTGTTTTTAGTCTCTAAGCTTGACTTTCCTTTTGATTAGGCTTGTGGTGGTTCTGAAAGAGACACCAAATCTCTTTCATTGATGACTTCGTTAGCTAAGTACCGCTTCACTCTTTGACCATTAACAGTGAACTTCTTTCCATCTTTGCCCAAAAAAAAAAAATAGCTCCATATGGACGAATTTCCTTAACCTTGAAAGGATCTGACCATCTTGACTTTAGCTTTCCAGGAAACAATTTCAGTCTTGAAATGAATAACAAAACCAAATCACCAACTTCAAGCTCTTTGTTAATGATCTTCTTGTCATGGAAAGTCTTGGTCGTCTCCTTGTAGATTTTTACATTTTCATAGGCTTCAAGCCTAATCTCATCCAAGTATCCAACTCACCAAGTTGAAATTCTCTCTTCTCTTTGGCATTCTTGATGTCGAAGTTTAACAACTTGACCGCCCACATAGCTTTGTATTCCAACTCAACCGGAAGATGACATGCTTTACCATAGAGAAGGTTGAATGGAGTGGTTCTTATGGGAGTCTTGAAGGCGATTCTATATGCCTATAAAGCATCATCTAGCTTTGTAGACCAATCCTTCCTTGTTGTCCCAACTATTTTCTCCAAAATGGCTTTGATTTGCCTATTGGATACTTCCACTTGACCACTTGTTTGAGGATGATAAGGTGTAGCCACCTTATGCTTTACTCCATGTTCCCTTAACACAAACTTTCAAACACCCTGTTGATAAAGTGAGTTCCACCGTCACTTATGACAACCTTTGGCACTCCAAAACTTAGAAAGATGTGCTCTTAAACATCTTCAAAACAACTTTGGCATCTTTGGTTGGGATTACAATGGCTTCTACCCACTTAGAGACATAATCGACCGCTACCAAGATGTAGCTATTCCCATAAGAAGATGGAAATGGTCACATGAAGTCTATCCCCCACACATCAAAGATCTTCACTTCCATGATATAATTTTATGGCATCTTGTTCCTCTTGGTAATGTTGCCTGTTCTTTGAGATGAATCACACACCTCAAAATGGATTGGTGTGCATCCTTGAACATAGTGAGCCACCAAAATTCAGCTTGTAAAATTTTAGATATCATCTTGAAAGTAGCAAAGTGTTCACCATATAAAGATCCATGACAATGCAAAAGGATCCATCAACTTCTTCTTCAGCAACACACCTTCGATAGAGTCCATCTTTATTCAAGGTGTAAAGGTAGGGCTCATCACAAAAGTATCTGGTGACGTCCTTTAGGAACTTTTTCTTTTGGTAACTCTCCATTCTTTGTGGTTCCTTCTCACAAACCAAGTAGTTGACTATATCTGCATACTATGGTTCATTTCACCCGAGAATGCAAACTTCTCCAAGAGAAAAAGCTGGATTTTCATTTTTTCCCAATTTGTCCATCAAAGTTACCGACGTTAACTGCTCCTCGGAAAGAGAATCATCAATAGTGATCTCAACATCAACTCTCAATCTTGTTAGGTGGTCGACTACTCCATTCTCAATTCCCTTCTTATCTTTAAACTCCAAATCGAACTCTTGAAGGAGTAAGATCCATCTAAGAAGTCTTGGATTTCCATCTTTCTTTGCTAACAAATGTCTCAAGGCCACATGATCAGTGTAAACAATCACTTTAGAACCAACCAAGTAGGATCTAAACTTCTCAAATGCAAAGACAATTGTAAGGAGATCTTTTTTCGGTTCTTGCATATTTGACTTGAGATTGATCTAGTGTTTTGCTAGCATAATAAATCACATGGAGTTTTTTGTCCTTCTTCTGACCAAGAACTGCTCAAACAACATAATCACTTGCATCACACATGATCTCAATTGGCAACTCCCAATCTGGTGGTTGCACTATAGGAGCACTTATCAACTCTTATTTGATCTTCTCGAAAGCGTCAAGACATTCTTCATCAAACTGAAATTCCACATCTTTGCACAAGAGTCTTGTCAAAGGCCTAGCAACGTTAGAGAAATCCATGATAAACCATCTATAGAACCCAACATGTCTTAATAAACTTCTGATTCCCTTGACCGAATTTGGTGCTTCTAGACTTGTCATAACATCGATCTTGGCTTTATCAACTTCGATCCCTTTTCTCTGAAATGCGATGCCCAAGAACTATCCCATCTCTCACCATAAAATGGCATTTTTCCCAGTTTAAAACCAAATGAGTTTTCTCACACCGCTTTAAGACCCTGCACAATTTAGTCAAACACACACCAAACGAAGACCAATATACCGAAAAATCATCCATGAAAACTTCAACCACATGTTCGATTAAATAAGAGAAAATCGATATCATACAACGTCGAAAAGTTGCAGGAGAAATACATGACCCAAATGGCATCCTTAGATAAGCAAAGGTGCCATAGGGGTATGTGAAAGTGGACTTTTCTTGGTCATTAGGGTGAATGGGTATTTAGAAGAATCCAGAATACCCATCCAAAAAGCAGTAGTATAGATGGTTGGCTAATCTTTCAAGCATTTGGTCGATAAAAGGTAAAAGAAAATGATCTTTTCTAGAAGCATCATTAAGTTTTCGGTGATCAATACATATTCTATGGCCGGTTATGGTTCTTGTTGGGATAAGTTCATCTTTATCATTTTTAACCACAGTTATACCATCCTTTTTTTGAACTACATGGACCTATGAGATTCAATTGCTGTCTGAAATAGGATATATAATATCAACATCCAAGAGTTTTAAGATCTCTTTCTTAACTACTTCTTTCAAGTTGGGGTTCAATCTTCGCTGATGTTCAATTTATGACACATATTCATTCTCTAGGTGTATCCTATTGATAACTCTCAAAATTCATGGTTTTTACATGTCATTTAGTATCAATTTTAAGATCTTTAGGTTTTCATGTAGCTCATTTATAGTTGATTTTAGTAAGTTTGTGATTTTTAGGANTTGGAGATTTTTCAGGACTTTCAGGAGTTTTCAGGAAGGTTTTGTGAAAATTCAGAAAAGCAACACTTAGCATGGAATGGACTGGCACAAAACTGGATCAATCTCCACTTTGCTTGGATCTATCGCGGGACCAAAACTGGATCTATCTCAACTTGTACCTGGATTG
>OVAV01000773.1:4091-15978 GCA_900406375.1 Iberis amara | reverse complement strand
TAAGATAAGTAGAAGTTTCAGAACACAGAACTCATGGACATGAAAGCTACTCGAGCTTGTAGCGGGACTACCCTGTAAATTTCACATTACATTAGACCTGAAAGCTAATAAAATCCCAATTCATTCTACACTCGCTTATCATATTATACATAATTATATAACATATAAGGACCCTATAAAGATCCAAATAACTTTAATGGTAAAGAAAGAGAGAACGAGAGAAATCCTAACATATAAGGACTCGCTTACTAATGATCTCATGCCACGTCTCAGAACAAGCAGGCTAATGTTGCTCATAGCAGAAGCATAGAGAACTTCAGACTCCAGAAGAACTAAAGAACGGAGATTATTAAGTTCCTCACGTCATCATTCCGGCTGATTTAGGGTTTAGAAATTTTGGGCATTGTTTCAATAATCACATAAACTTAATAATAGATGTAAAAGAGTGCTTGATTTATTCCATACTTAAACAAACAATTTTTAAGATGAGGTAACAGAAATTAAAAATGTTATGAAGATTTTTGACAAAAAACTGAAATTTCAGCGATAAACTATAGCCGTCAAACCTAGAAGAAGAAGATGTGGCGCATCGAAGAAAGAGTATGCCGGCGATGATAAAACAGCGGCGGCGGTGGAAGACACAGTCCCGGCGGCTAAAGGTTGAAGGCAAAGCCCCGACGAAATTTTTTTTTTATTCTTCTGTTCTTTTTTAATCGTACATANAGTAAATGGTAAATTAACTTTACTACTTACCTTTATTTTTTTTAATTATTTTTCTTATTTTATGAATATAAATTAAAATAATAAACTAAAAAATAAAGGACAAAATCGTCATTTGAACAACAAAAAAGGTATTTTTCAAATTTCATAAAAAAAAAGTAGTGTAAATTTTAAATAATCTTTACATTTGAGTATACTTTAGCAAAATTATCCAATTCTTTATTATTTTTTTTGGGTTCTATTACTATGACTTCATCAATTAGTGTATTTACTATGTTTCACTGATCAAACGTTTCTACCAACTGGGCTGAATTGTAATTGTTAAATCTGGATGTATGCATTATAATTTTAATCGAAAACCTTTTCAAAAAAAAATATCTACCAACTTTAATAAAGATGTCCTTAATAACTAATTAATGACAATTGCTTTTTCTTGTAATGCCATTTTGCTTCTTCTTCTCTTAGTTATCCCCTCTTTTTACCGTAAGAAATATTTGTGAAATAAATTTGATGACAAAAAACTGTGATTAAAGATTTTTATTTTTAAACCCTTACAATGCTCGAACCGTGACCCGTGACTGAATTTTATTTCAATAAATACTCTAAATCGTCTTTCAATTGATTTCATCTCAATTATTTAAGATAACATTAAAAAAAAAATTTATCTCGTAGTTTGACAGATTGTATTGAGCACTATATAAGCTCGTCTTTGTCTCATTTCTTATTTAACTTTAAAGTATTGTTCAATTCAAAAGTACTTTCTTCAATTAGGTCATTTGGTGAATTTTTTTGCCTCTTTTGTTAGTTTTACGGGTTATCTTAGTTTATGGATTCAAGCTAGATTGATTTCGTGTGAGTCTTAGGCCCTTGACTCGAAATAACTCTTAAACCTTAGTCTCAACCACTGATTCATTTGATCGCTACCATAGATCTTGTGAACAATATCTCTACACTATTCCGCCAAAAACTATCAAAATTGTAGATCCTGACATCATTTTGATCAAGGGGTTTCGTGTTTACATCAAAAACAATGTTTAGAAATTGGTATTTTTAAATGGAGACATCATTTCGGCAAGAAGTGGCTCTTGTTTGTCTTATGTTTCGAATAACATTTTACTTGAACAAGAACTTATCGGTCTTGGACTAAATTGAGTCATTGAAAATGGTAAGGATATTAGAGTATGGCTTGATGAGTGGCAAATGGATCCAACCTAGAAGGTTTGTCTATAGATCATTGTTGATTAATCTATATCTCATAGTGAATAGTCTTTTATCTCATAACTTCTTGTTTTGCAAACTAGGTTGGTTCCATCTTCTTGGGACGAGCTCGTCTTTATGGACTGAGACTCGTCTTCATGGACCAATGCCCATTTCCTTACTTACAAGCCCAAGGTGGAGATCCGTATTCTGCAAGGCTTTTAACCAGACCTAATTCAGGGTGAGAAACCCGGTCTCAACGGTAAGTCCTCCACTCAGCACGGCAAAAATATTTTTCCAGCTCAATGAATAAAAGCAGGAAGTCCGATTATTCATAAGTTTCGCTGGATTGAACCACAAATTTCAATTTGATGACTCATTAATCCTATAAATCCAGAGGGAATCTAGGCTTAGCATGCGAGGAAAGCTCAACCACCGCGTATGTTCAAAAATCGAAGCACTAGGTATAGACCTAACCATAGCGACTCTTGAGCTTCCGCGGAACTCTCTATAAATACGGTGTTAGATTTTTAGAATAAAGAATAAGAGTTTAGCTGAAGAACAAGAATAAGATTGCATAAAATAGATCCATATTAATAACTAAATTAGGATATTAGGACAAGAGAGTATGAATGAGTATTGTGCATAACGAAAAAAGAATGGACGAATAGAATCTTTGAAGCATGAGAGTGTGAGAGTTTGAGAGAAAATGAAAGAGTATTATTGAATAAGAGATTTAACTCTTTCTTAAGTTACAATGAACAAGCATATGATATATAAATAGAAGATACACATGATTTTAAATTAATTTTGACTCCAAGATAGGTCAACACGAATCCAAAGAGTGCAGCATGGTTCAGATAGCTTTGGACAGACTATCATGCGCAGAAGTCAGGCCAGACAGTGACTTGTCCATGCTAAAGACCAGCATGGCCCGCGCCCCGATGCACATGTGACTTCTCTTCAAGGCACACCTAAAACCACTCAGCCACTTGATATTTTTCTTTCCTAATTCATCCGTCTAGAAGCCTTACACCTTGTTGGATCATTACTTGAATATTCAACTCATATAATTTTTCTTTGGTCTTAACATATTTTGCATGGGTAAGTCTTGAGTTGTATGGCCATAATTGATCTTCTTGAGGCTAGACTTGAATTTGGGCAGGCTAAGTCTCTAAAATATTCTAGCCTATACATTCTAAACTTTATTCTTTAATAAGGACTTAGGCCAAAACCTAGGTGTTGAAAGGCCTAAGCATGTTTGAACTTGACCAAGACTTCCTTAGCCAATTCTAGTCATGGCTCGTCTTGGTTCTCTTTGGCTAAGGTTGCTTCAATGATCTTCAACTCAATACTTCCTCTCAAACTTAACTCAATGTGAACTGGTTAACCTTGGAATCATGAAGATCTACCTCATTAAAAACCTTAGTGTGTAAAACCTCTTTAGATATAACCACACTAAGGGGAAAAAAGTATAGATCCTATGTATAGAGGAATCTTCAATATGATCAAGCCTTCTGGATAACTTAGGACTTGAGTTTTCATTTCATATTCATTCTTGAGTTTTCTACTAGAATCTTCAAAGATATACCAAACCCCTTCATGTAATTCACACCTTCTTGGGTTATTACCCCCAAACTTTAAACTGGCAGATTCTGCCTTCTTTGGTTTTTCCAAATTGAGAGATTGATATCTTCTCAACCACAACTTTTGTAGACTTGAATACCTTCTCTAGACTCCTTTTTGAGTGTTTTCCCATAACACTTTGGTCATGAATTTATTTCTCCTGGTTCGGATGGAATCTTCAAATAACTGAAAATATGTCTAGGACAGTTTTCTTTTACCTTCTCCGGAGTGAACTGATTGTAACTCCTTCATTCGCTCTTGGATTTAGGTGAATCCACTTGGAAAGTTTTCCTTCTTGAGTATAGGGTATGAAACAACTTCATTTGCATCAAACATCCTCCTGGTCTAATCAGAAAGTGCCTTGCATTGCACTCATACACCTTCTGCCATTTTAATGACTTAGATCNCCCCCCCCCCCCCCCCCCCCCCCATGCATTGCATTGCTTAACCTTCTAAAACAATAGCCTCTTGTACTAACATACTTACAAGTCTCCTTCTAAGATTATTCACCTTGGATGATAACCTTCTTTGAGGTCTCTTAAGCTCATGACTCACTTCTCCTTTGTGTAATTGGATGATCCATCCTCATGAGGCTCTAACCATCTTGTCCTTCTTGAACAATTGATTGATTCATCTTCATAGAATTCTATCCTTCTTGAGAAACTTTGGATTTTCTTGTAGCCTCTTCATGATGCTCTTCAAACTATGCACACTTTTGGTTCATCTTCAACTTTTTTGGTGAACTATGCACCATTTTGAAAAAATTTCCTTCAACTTGGCCGAGATAGTCTTGTTTGGATTTGATGATTCTTCTTGGCCATGAAAATGAGGATTTCCTCAAGTCTATCTCGATCCTTCGCTTGTACTTGATAAGCCATGAGTATGGTTAGCCTATGGATGAACTCGTGGTCATTTGGCTTTAGTCTTTAGTCGGTTTGTTGATGATGAATCTGAAACCTTCTTAAGTTGATTCCAAACTCTCTTTTTTTAGATGAATCTCTTTCTTAGTTCTTTGAACCACTTCCTTTGGCTTCTTGAGCCTCCTTTGAGTANTTTAGTCGGTTTGTTGATGATGAATCTGAAACCTTCTTAAGTTGATTCCAAACTCTCTTTTTTTAGTTGAATCTCTTTCTTAGTTCTTTGAACCACTTCCTTTGGCTTCTTGAGCCTCCTTTGAGTATTTGACTCATCCTTTTATCTTCGCACTTTGATTTGAGACCTCCTTGAGTCTCTTCTTTAATCTTTTGAAACTACACGGCCCCTTGAGCCTCTTTTGATCCTTGACACTATTTTGGTTCCATGAGCCTCTGGCTTCCTTGACCCTAACACAACCAAGGCTTCTTGAGCCACACAACCGAGGCTTCTTAAGCCTTCTTTTTGATCCTTGAAGGTTCCACACCTCGATCATAAACTTCACTATGAAATTTCTTTCTCCCCCTCATGGTTAATGTGGTGATTTAATCATATTTAAGTACACATCAAGAACAAACCTACAACTTATTTGTCAATGAGTGAAACAATTATTTATCACATAGAAAAGACTTATTACACTTGTAAAAAGGAAGAGACTTAAAATCAATGATTAAGATTCCTAATACATTTCAAACTAAGCACTTAGAATAGAGATTTGCATCTATCATTTTATCAAGCCATGAAACTTTGAAGAAAAATTTGCAACACTTATCCATTGTCATCATTTTAATCATCTTAGGTGAAAAGCATGTAAAATCCAAAGCTAAATCTATTTAAATAGACCTAAACCAATGATTAACCATGCACACATATTCAATACACACTTCTTTATCATATGAGGATGCACATAAAAATCAGTAGCTAAGCTAACCATATTAAGTATATAAACAATATGCAAACACCAATCTATTTTAACAATCTTTCCAGTGAAGATATCATAAACCAAAAACTTAATTTAAGTTAGGCCATAGTCAACTTGCATACACATTCATTTAAAGAGATGACATGAAAAACCAAAAGCTAAGTAAAGACTTAACCCCTATTCAAACACTCATAATTCGGTAACCTTCCTTTATAACATGAGAATGCACATACAAAACAGAGGTTAAACAAAAAATCCATGTGCAAACCAAAATAGCTAGCTAAGCATCTATCCATTATAAATTAGGTTCACTAAGGCAAATACAATAGCTAAGCCTTTTAAATAAATTTATAACAATAAGAACGTGAAACACTTCTAAGGCATAGATAAATGCAAAGCTTGGCATTAAGAAGAAAGAGTAAGGTTTAAAATTGGCCATTAGTCATCTTATGTGAGTTTCTGCCTTTTTTGCCATTTGAGGGATTTATTGCGGTTTTGAGAGACTCCCCCTTACTTTATAAGTTGTACCTACAATGCATTAACAAAATAAGTATTTTGTTTCATGGTTTTCACCATAAGAATATTCGAGAGATTCATGGCACAAAGAGGTTTTGAACATGGTTGTTCACCAAATACACCCTTGGCCATGAACTCTAAAAGAATAGATGGATCATCATGACAAAGAACATTTAAGCTTAACCCCTTTAGATCAAGATAAGCCATGAATCATTTCCAACTTTAAACATGTGGGGACTTTTGGATTCATCATAGAAAATATCCAAGGCTTACTTTCCTCCACACAAAAGGTTTTATGGATCCATTAAGGTTTAAAAAATTAAACTTCTATGAATTCCTTTTAACCAAGGCTCACACCTTTAGGGTTTTATGGATCCATCAAGAACTTTAAAAGATTAAAGTTATTGTGAGTTCTTTTAAAGTTCAAGGCTCATTCCCTTTTAAAACATTTTGAAATCAATTTTTTGAAATGGCCTTGACTTTGAAATCTTTTGAAAGATGGTCGAGACTTTGAGAAATTATTTTGAAATGGCCGAGATTTTTTTTTTTTTTTTTGAAAATGATCGAGACTTTTAAAGAGTCATTTTGAAAATGGCCAATACTGAGAAACAATGGTTTAGAGATCAATGCTATTTGGCCGAGACTTAAATCCAAAACTAAGACTTACATAGCCAAGACTTTAACTTAACCAAGATACTACTTATGGCAATGACCATATTTTGCAACACAAGAATCCACTTGTATCATTGGAACAAGGCCATGATTACAAGTGTTCCTTTCACTTAAAACAACAACATTAGGTCTTAGGTACTCACATCTATAAAGATTAGTAACCTTGGCCTATGTTATTTGAAAACAATCACTTAATCATCAAGGTTTTTAGATTTTTTTTTTTTTGTTCATAAGAACATGAGATGTGCCATGATGATGAGTGATTTTAAAAACAATTAAAAGACTCAAAACAGAATACACAAAGGTACATGTATCCCCTTTATGTTCATAAGAACAAGGGATTGGCTAATATGATGAATATTCTTTTGACGCACAAAAGGCTTAAGATGATTCAATATTACTTAAGAAGATTTGAACCGATTAAAGACATTTAACAACCTTTAAAACATTTTTTGAACCACTTAGCAAACCTTAAAACAGAAGCATAAGCTTCAAGACTTTTGAAAAACGTTTTGAAATACAAACCAAAACAAACATGACTTAGAGTTTTAGGTTGGTTACTTTATGAGTGTTTTAGAGATTAAATCTCTTCCTCTTATTTCTTCTTCCAACTCAACTCTTTCTTACAAACATATTTGAAAAAGCACAAAACATAAATGACATAGGGTTAGATGGATACTCAAGAGGATCTTAGAGTTATAATACTCTTCTTCTTGTTTCTTCTTCCATCATTTCCTTCATTGTCACAAGCACTTCAACCAAAATATTTTAAAACTTTTGAAAACGATATTAAAAGACACAAAAAACATATTTGAAGATCATCGGTTGAAGATGCTTTAAAAACTGATTAAAAAAATTAAACTAAACCATAAAAAAAGAACATTGCGGAAATAACAAAGGTTAAGAGCTTAAAGCTCCGATACCATGGTTAGATTTTGAGAATAAAGAACAAGAGTGTAGGTGAAGAACAAGAATAAGATTGCATCAAAGAAAACTATAATGTTTAGTAACTAGATTAGGAGATGAGAACAAGAGAGTATGAATGAGTATTGTACATACAAAAAGGAGAATGGAGGAGTAGGATCCAAGACCTTAGAGGAAGAATGAGAGTATGATAGTTTGAGAGAGAAATGAAAGAGTATTATTGAAGAAGAGACTTAACTCTTTCTTAAGTTACAATGAACAAGCATACAACATATAAATAGAAGATACACATGATTTTGAATTAATTATGGTTCCAAGATAGGTCAAACACGGATCCAAAGAGTGCATCATGGTTCAACAAGCTTTGGACAGACTGTCATGCGCATAAGCCAGGCCAAAAAAACAACATATCCATGCTAAAGACCAGCATGGCCCACGCCCCAATTCACATGTGACTTCTCTTCAAGGCACGCCTAAAACCGCTCAAACACTTGATATATTTCTGTTCTAGTTCATCTTTTTAGAGGTCTTGCACCTTTTTGGATCATTACTTGAATATTCAGCCCATATAATTTGTCTTTGGTCTTAACAGATTTTGCATGGGTTAAGTCTGAGTTGTACTGCCAACATTGATCTCATTGAAGCTAGACTTGAATTTGGGCAGGCTAAGTCTCTGAAATATTCCAGCCTATGCATTGCAACCTTTATTCTTTAATAAGGACTTAGGCCAAAGCTTACATGATGAAAGGCCTAAGCATGCTTGAACTTGGTCGAGACTTCCTTAGCCAATTCTAGTCTTGGCTTGTCGTGATTCTCTTTGGCTAAGGTTGCTTCAATGATTTTCATCTCAATATACGGGACTTCCAATTCTTATTTTCAGTCAAACTCTTAAAAAAGTAGAAGTCACTCTCCCTTCTCTAATTTTCTCTCTCTAGAACTCAACCACCGTATTGGTTCAAAAATCGAAGCACTAGGTCTAGACCTAATCATAGCGAGTCTTGAGCTTTTGCGGTCAGTTCTCTTTAAACAGGGACTTCCAATCCTCATTTTCTTCTATTTTCAGCCAAACTCTCAAAACAGGTAGAACTCACCTTTCCTTATCTAATTTTATCTCTCTAGATTTTCCGATTTACTTTTTTTTTATCCCGATTCACAGGACTATATTTATCGGTCAACCGAGACACAACCTCAACCATTTCTAATAAATCTAATTGGGAAGTGATGCCAAGAAAACCAATGCCGGTGAAGCGATCTCGTCATTCGAATCTTGTTAACTATGATTCTCGGGTCGGCCAGGAGACTTCCAAATCTTGTTTTGAGGTACCATAATAGGGAAGGCTCCGTCTCCAACTACCTCTATTTCATCAAGGGAAATAACTCAAAGAGAGTTCCCCCTCCTCTGCCTCCTGTCTCGGCTAGGGACAAATGACTTGCGAGCGAGCAGAAGAAAAAAAGAAGGATACCTCTCTAGGTGTGACTCCTCACCAAAGGTCCCTCAAAATTGACACCTCTAAGGGCCAACACACCTTTATCGTTGAGGTTATTTGTCCATCGATCATGCCTCGGGAGACAGACGATGTGGTCGTAACAATCTCAGCTACTCTCGCAGTTGTTCCGTTTAAAAATCCCTTAGAGATTACCAAGGAGCCACATGGCTTCTTGTTTTCGTATCATGATGAGGAAAAATTCATGGACGACATGGATATGTGTGCTGCTTTCCTTAGCCTCAACAAAGGTCACTCCAGACCGTTCCCTTCTCTTAAGGAAATTGAATTTGGGAAGATTTATAAACTAATGACGATGCAGACGATCCAGGTATTCAGCTCATTTTTTTGGTTAATTACTTAATTTATAATTTAATCACTTTCATAAATAACTAAACTCATTTCAAATATTTAAATTAACAGGTTTTAAATATATTTTATCGTTACTAAAAAAGATACATACTAGCATCCTTATTTACATAAACCATACATATCTAACAATACCCAAATTATAAGTTTTTTAAGCATTATTTTATTTCTGTTTTTAAGTAAAATTTTAGTATCACATACACGTATTATTTTTATGATTATAGTGAAATATAACTATTATAAAGTAATAAATGCATTTTAATTATACGTCATATCTTACACATAACTTAATTTGTAATCAAATTATGATTTTATTATTACCAGTTATAAATTTAAAGCTTGTAATATTATGGATAATTAAAATATTATTCAGATATTTTATTACACATTAAATTATTTTATATTTATTTCTTACAAAATCATTAGTTGGCATGCTAATATCCTTAATATATTCTAATTAATTTATATGTATTTAAATTCTTTATTTATACTCCTATTTTTTAAAGTAGTTACAATAATTATGAGTAAGTTGTAAGCATGAATAAGAAAAATTTCTACATATATACATATTTAGTTCACAGTGTTTCTTAGGTATACATCCTATATTCCTATAATTTTTCGTTAAATTATTACATACGTTTTACATAAATACATTTACTTATTTTTAAATAATTTATATAATAATTAGTTTTCAATTATACTCCTATTAATCTAAAGCTACAATTTTAACTACAAATAAAAAAGAGCAAGACTTTAAATAGATTTTGGTTTACAGTATTTTTTATATAGGTATCCTAGATTTATACAATTATATATATTATTTGTATATTCTATATTTCAATGATTTTATTTTTTATTTTTTCAGTTTTTATCTGTTAATCTCCATTACATTATTTTATTATATTTTATTTCTTGTTAATATTTTTTTTGTCAACTGATATATTATTAATACAATACAAAAGTTATATCGAGGAGATGATACAAGGAGAGTTTAATGTTCGAGCTTTTATAGCAAGGTTATCAGCGACCTATTTACATATTTAAACACTACGAATGTAAAAAAAGTAAAGGGAAGCTTAAATGTCTTGGATAATTGTCTTGACTCTTCTGAGATGCTATTTCTTGTTAATATATTTTATTTTAATAAACTATAATTAATATTTATGTGAATGAATTAGTTAAATTATTAATATTTTTATGATGATGTAGACATTTTAGGCGGAGAAAGAATTCTTCTATTATATACATTAGGTTTGTTTCCATGTTATGTTGTAGATTTTATTAGTTTTAATTTCTTGGAATCATTTTGTAAGTATGATATATTTTATTTTGTTATAATTATTCAATCAATTAGTTTCAAAATATATATTATTTGGAACAAAATTATTATATATTTTTAAAAACCTATAAAATATGTAATATTTATATTTTTATATTTATAATATTTATATTATTTGGGTGTTTATACGCAGAAATTGTTTTCTCATTAACTTACTTTAGAAAAATGTTCATATGTATATATATATATTATTTAGTTTTCAATTATAAATTTTGAAGATTTTAATATGTTTATACATAATTTTTATTTTTATGTAAATCTTTATTCTAAGATAATGTATGGATAAATCATCTTTCCATGTCCATTTATTTTTGTATTTTTGGGTACACACTTTGGATGTTCAAAAAAAATTCAACCTAAGAAAACTTATGAAGCATTCCATGTTTACTTCTTATATTTTATCACTTCATTAGTAAGTGAAGACTTTACTTTCTTACTTTTCTTGTATAAGAGGTTTTGTCACTTTACTGTCTCGGTCCTCTCTCTTTGTTGTTTTAGCGAAAATAATGGAAATAATATAGGATCCTTGTATGTATCAGAGACTACGGTTCAAAACTTCCGAACTAACTAGCTAGAGTTGGATCTGCTGAACTTGAGGGAATAAGGAAAGAAGCAAGCTTGGGTCCTTCCCCTCTATAGTAAGCTATGTGATGAAGTTGGTGAAAGACTCCGTGAGTCCTTGCTTAATTAATTCTAGCTTACGCCTTGATAATTGAGTATATGTATTGTATGCATAGTGCGACAAAAAGACGTTAGCTAGATCTGACCATGTGCAAATAGTATTTGGGTCAATGTACATCAACCAAGTCAGTGCGGGTCCGGTCAAAATGCGCTGGAATAGTTGGACAAGTAGGTCATTGTCGATTCCCATGGGCTATAGAGTTCCGACATACATCATGCCGCTCCGAGGTAAGCCTCTTTTTATCCTATTTCGTTATGCATCCAGTTCTGATATACTTTTATATCTCTAGCCACTTTAGATTATAATATTTCTTCCTTCTTTGCTTCAGTCTAGCTTCACGGATTCGAGTACCAACCGGGGAAGTTAATGAATGAGTTCCTGTATCAGGAGTTAAACGACATCTTTCATTCCCCTTAGCTCTAGTTTCGATTAAGGCAAGACATTATCTAGTTCCGGCTCATCCAAGCCCATGTAAGCCACTTACCAAGAGCTATAGCAGGATCGGATGCGGATAGGGTAGCTCT
>OVAV01000772.1:0-15980 GCA_900406375.1 Iberis amara | reverse complement strand
TAATAATTTTTTATTAAAAAATCGAATTTTTTACGTTAAAAGAAGAAAAAAAACTGCGTTAACTTTTTCGTTAGAAAAAGACGGCNCGGCTGCCACCTTCAAGGTTTTCCATGCGATTTTTTTAAAAAAATTAAGGTTTAGGGTTAAAAATGCTAGTGGTTTTCTGTCAAGGTTAAAAGTGCTAGAAAGTGATATTCTGAAGGTTTTTTATGCGATTTTCCCCTTTTATTTCGATGAGTGTGATTTTAACGTAATTTTTTAAAAAAATTAAGCATACTATTTTTACTTAATTTTCAATTAAAATAAAAAAGTTGATAAGTATTCTACAAAGTATTACAGAAAAAAAATATTTAGTTGTGGTTTCAAAAATATCACATAATTCCAATTATTTCAAAAATATCTTTTAACCACAAAACTAAAAAAGTTTCAAAATTTCAATTTCAACTCCTTAATATCTAAAAAAATATTAATATCTTCAAAATTAAACTATAAACTTTAGTTAATAAACTTAAATCCAAAAAATTAATTATAAAATTTTTAAATCAGTTTTTGTTTTGGTGATCTTTGTAGAAAGAAAAAATTTAATTATATTTTGAAAAAATTATAAATGTTAGATATTTTTAGAATATAAATTTATTTTTATGGTATTTTGTGGAAGATACAAATTTTTCTTTGCGTCTATCTGTAGGAGGAATGATCCTGGACGTTGGAGGGAATTGGTGTGCGGACTTTCCTTTAAATGTAGGCATATGTTCAGTTCCTTTAGCAGAGTTATGGGACGTGTACTATGACTTGTATATCGCTTGGGAGCTAAGGATTCAACAACTTGAAGTAGAAGTGGATTCGGAGATGGTTGTGGATTTCCTTTGGAATGGGATAGGAGATCGTTACCCATTATCTTTCCTAATATGTTTGTGCTATAACTTTTTATCGAGAAACTGAATATTTCACATATTTTTTTGTATATAGGAAAGCTAGTCGTCTTGCATATGGATTAGCAAACTATGCATTTTCGTGACCATTAGGATTTCATTCTTTAGATTCAAGTTCGGATTGTGTAAATTCTTATCTTTTTAGAAGATGCAGCTAAGGTATCATATCCAAGACTGGTTCGATCATAATTTATTTATTCTACTTTTGGACATAAGTTATTAATTTTGGAGTTTTTTCCTGTTTTTATACCAAAAAAAGAATGTGCTTTTTTATTTCGATGGGTGTAGTTTTAAAGTAGTTTTATATTTATGTTATGCATAATATTTTAATTAACTTTTGTCAATTAAAATAATAAAATTGATAACTTACAAATTAACAAAAAAAAAAAAAAATATAGAGGATAACTTACCCACTCTGACACGAAGTTAAAAAACTTATGAACTGGTCAACATAGCTGTCTCAGCTGTTCACCTAATTTTCAAAAGTAACTTAAATATATAAGAGTCTAATTTCACCAAATTACAGCCAAAATCACATAACTAAAATTTATAAAACCTATACACAATTTCATTTTTGCTTCTAAACTTTAATTTTTTATAAGTTTCCACTTGAAAGAGTTTTTGAGTGCGCATATGGTACCGTACAAAAGTAAAGTAAATAAAATTCGTAATTGTTTGTATGAGAACAAAGGCGTGCTTAGTCATATGACACTAATATAGTCGACAAAACATCAATTTTTTTGTTCTTATTTGTTTTTAAATCCATAAGAATAACTGTTTGTGTTAATCTTTCAAAGTTTATACGAATAATATTGTAAAAAATTAAAACTAAAATGATTCCTTTTTACAAAATATTTTTATAAGATAGTAAAGTTAAAATAAAAACCGCTACAAATGAGCAAATGGTCTAATGGTAGTAATTTCTGCATTTATTGCATCAACCACGGTTCGAACTCTGCCGCTTTCAGTTGGGAAAGAACTACTTAGACACTATGCTATGACGAAAAAAAACAAACCGTTATATTTAAAATATATATATGAATTAATATTTTTAGTTATTTAGTTGTCAATAGTATATTTCTATATTCTTAACAATAATACACGAAACTGTAATTTGGAAAAAATGTACAATATTATTTTTATTTTTTTAAAATAAGATATTAACATTTTACAGAATATACAATATCGTATTTTTGTTAAAATCTCAAAACAACAGCTAAAATTGTTAAATTTTTAACTAAAATTGCAGAACCCCAATTTTCTCCAATTTTTTTTTTCTTTTTGTAGAATCTCATTTTATTCTTTTTCATGTTTCCTGCCATAAGTAAATAATTATATTTGCCAGTTAATTTGCAGAATTGTGTGTACCAAAAATAGAAATATTATTAGTTTTTGGGGTCAAATTAAAGAATCGTGTATTTCTGTCAATACTGTGACATTGTACTTTAGGTACATAAGCATACATATACAAAGATAGTTTTTTTCTCGGCCATATACAAGATATTTAATACACACTATAAACTTTTTTTTTTTTGGTGCACAATACACACTATAAAGTATAAACTATAAAATGGAAGATTTTGATAGAATTCATCAAATGATAATTTTTTATTTTTTTAAATGAAAAAATTGGTAACGTAATATAAACGGTACTATGGTCAAAATCAACCTTTTTGGTTTTAATTAAGGGAAGGAAGAAAAAGAAAAGTCTAAAAAAATAGGAAGAAGAAGAAAGCAACAATATATGTGAATGTGAAGAATTGAAATTTGATGTTCAATTCAAAGTTTACAGTTGTTTTTTTTTTTCTTTTTTTTTTTGGTCTTACGTGCGGGCGGGTCTTATTTTTCCAACTTCCCTTTTCATGAATTTCCATGAAATTCTTCTTCTTCTCCTTGCTCCTCTCTGATAACTTCCACAGCTTCTCGAGGATCATCGCAGACGAAGAATCCAACGATAAACTAAGAAGAAGAGTAAAGTGGAGAGCGGTGACTATGGTGGCGCGTTTGATCATCGTGGATGATGATTCTAGCTTCGTTTATTTCTTACTCTTCGTTTTGATCACAGGTGATTGCTGATTCTTCGCATCTTCTGTGTTTTATGTTTCGTTAGAGAGCTTTTTGGGACTTATATACTGTATTCTCTGTTTCAGGAGTATGACTTTCAGTTTCTTTCACATTTACATCAAATAGGTTTAGGGTTTTTGAAATTTCTGTTTCGATTTTGACGTGACTTTTTTTGGGGGTTTCACCTATCTTCTTATGGATTAAAGTGATTTCGAGAGATGAAGTTAATGTATCGAAATCGCAATTCTGTGTTTGTTGAAGAATCTTAGTTTCGAATTTTACTCTGTTTGTTGAACATTATCTGAAGATTCCGTTTTATGTGTTTTGATTTTCTTCCATAGCAGCCATAACAGTAGCCGGAGATTCTCTGGAAAATGATAAACAAGTCTTACTAAACCTCAAATCTTACCTCGAATCTCAGAACCCAACGAACAGAGGAATGTACACAGAATGGAAAATGGAAAAGCAAGATGTGTGTCAATGGCCAGGAATCATATGTATGCCTCAGGGAAGTAGAGTCACAGGGATCAATCTAACTGATTCCACCATCTCAGGTGCTTTGTTCGAAAACTTCTCCGCCTTAACACAGCTGACATATCTCGATTTATCAAAGAACACTATCAAAGGCTCGATTCCAGATGACCTGAGTCGTTGTCACAATCTAAAGCATTTGAATCTTTCTCATAATATCCTTGAAGGGGATCTTAAGTTATCTGGCTTGTCTAAACTTGAGGTCCTTGATCTATCAGTGAATAGGATTGCTGGTGATATTCAGTCTAGCTTCCCATTGTTCTGCAACAGACTGGTTGTTGCAAATCTGTCGACCAACAATTTCACTGGCAGGATCGATGACATCTTCAATGGGTGTCCATATCTTAAGTATGTCGACTTCAGTTCTAATAGATTCAGTGGAGAATTATGGGATGGTTTTGGGAGGCTGGTGCAGTTTTCAGTTTCTGAGAATCATCTCTCCGGGAACATCTCAGCTTCTATGTTCAGGGGGAACTGTACTTTGCAATTTTTGGATTTGTCTGAGAACGAATTTGCAGGCGAATTTCCAGGCAAAGTTTCGAATTGCCAGAATCTAAGTATTTTGAATCTGTGGGGAAACAACTTCACAGGGAACATTCCAGCTGAGGTAGGTTCCATATCATCTCTCAGAGGTTTGTACTTGGGGAAAAATAGATTCTCGCGTGACATACCAGAAACTCTTCTGAACTTGAGCAACTTGGAGTTTTTGGATTTAAGCAAAAACAGTTTTGGAGGAGACATACAAGAAATATTCGGTAGATTCACTCAAGTGAAGTATCTAGTCCTGCATGGGAACGATTACGTTGGAGGCATCTACTCTTCCAACATCCTCAAGTTACCTAATCTTTTCAGGCTAGATCTTAGCTTCAACAACTTTTCAGGCCGGTTACCTGCTGAAATATTCCAGATCCAGAGTTTGAAGTTCTTGATTCTTGCTTATAATAACTTTAGCGGTGATATACCACAAGAGTATGGGAACATGGCAGGGCTTCAGGCACTTGATCTCTCTTTTAACAGACTGACCGGTTCGATACCAACTTCATTTGGAAAATTGACATCTCTTCTGTGGCTAATGCTTGCAAATAACTCTCTCTCAGGAGAAATTCCTCCAGAGATTGGTAACTGCACAAGCCTTTTGTGGTTTAACGTGGCAAATAACCAGCTCTCTGGTAGATTCCATCCTGAATTGACTAATATGGGTAGTAATCCTTTTCCAACGTTTGAAGTGAATAGGCAGAACAAAGACAACATAATTGCTGGTTCCGGTGAATGCTTGGCAATGAGGAGATGGATTCCAGCAGAGTTCCCTCCTTTCAATTTTGTATATGCAATTCTTACAAAAAAGAGTTGCAGAAGCCTGTGGGATCATGTTCTTAAAGGGAAAGGTCTTTTTCCTGTCTGCTCTTCTGGTTCCACAGTACGCACGTTTGATATTTCAGGCTATCTTCAGCTCAGTGGTAACAAGCTATCTGGTGAGGTTCCTGCAACTATCTCTCAGATGAAGAAGTTGAGTACGCTTCATTTGGGGTTCAATGAGTTCGAAGGGAAATTGCCTAAAGAGATAGGACAATTGCCTCTTGTATTTCTCAACCTTACCCGAAACAAATTCTCTGGCCAGATTCCTCAAGAAATCGGAAATCTTAAGTGTCTGCAGAATCTTGATCTGTCTTGCAACAATTTCTCAGGAAACTTTCCAACAAGTTTGAATGAGTTGACTGAGCTGAGTAAGTTCAACATCTCATACAATCCTTTAATTTCTGGTGTGATACCATCAACGGGACAACTGACAACCTTTGAGAAAGACTCCTTTCTTGGGAATCCGCTGTTGCGGTTTCCAGATTTCTTCAATCATTCAGGGAACAGCACAAGGAATCAGGGTTCCAACCATAATGTAGGAAGCAGACCAAGAACTATTCTTCTGGTTTGGATTTCCTCAGCTCTTGCATTAGCATTTATCGCTTGTTTAGTGGTATCAGCTATTATTCTCATGGTTGTTAAGGGTTCAAGGGAAGCGGAAAACGATCTCTTAGATGGATCGAAAAGCAGACATGACGCAACTTCCAGTTCAGGTGGATCATCGCCATGGATGTCAGGAAAAATCAAGATCATTCGCTTAGACAAATCAACATTCACATATGCTGACATTCTGAAAGCAACAAGTAACTTCTCTGAGGAGAGAGTTGTAGGCAGGGGAGGATTTGGAACTGTTTATAGAGGTGTATTACCCGACGGAAGAGAAGTTGCAGTCAAGAAGCTGCAAAGGGAAGGCACTGAAGCAGAGAAAGAGTTCAGAGCTGAAATGGAAGTTTTAAGTGCCAATGCATTTGGTGATTGGGCACATCCAAACCTAGTGAGGCTATACGGATGGTGTCTAGATGGATCAGAGAAAATCTTGGTGCACGAATACATGGGAGGTGGTAGCTTAGAGGAGCTAATCACAGACAAAACAAAACTTCCATGGAAGAAACGTATCGATATAGCTACTGATGTAGCACGAGCATTAGTGTTTTTACACCACGAATGCTACCCTTCAATTGTTCATAGAGACGTTAAAGCAAGCAACGTTCTTTTGGATAAATATGGGAATGCAAGAGTAACAGATTTCGGACTAGCAAGACTCTTAAATGTAGGAGATAGCCATGTGAGCACTGTGATTGCAGGCACAATTGGATATGTAGCTCCGGAGTATGGACAAACTTGGCAAGCAACCACAAGAGGAGATGTATACAGCTACGGAGTATTAACAATGGAGCTTGCAACAGGTAGAAGAGCAGTAGATGGAGGAGAAGAGTGTTTAGTCGAATGGGCGAAACGAGTAATGACAAGTAACATAGCAGCCAAAGGCTCACCATTTACCCTCTCAGGGACAAAGCCAGGAAACGGAGCTGAGGAATTAACCGAGCTACTAAAAGTCGGTGTGAAGTGTACCGCAGATCATCCTCAAGCAAGACCAAACATGAAAGAAGTCTTAGCTATGTTGGTTAAGATATCCGGTAAAACCGAGCTCTTTAATGGCTTATCTTCACCAGGTTACAGAGAAATGTAAAAATCTTTCATTGTTTCTTATTCTTCTTGTACACAGAATCTCATAAAGATATAGTTTTGTTTGTTATGTACAGAGATACAATTTGAAATAAAGAACTGATCTTCTTATTATCTAACATTAAGTGTAACAACTTTGACAGTACAATGAGTTAGGCTGCAATCTCTCTAACCAGCCAATTCAAGCTCGGAAAGGCGAAATAAAGGACGAAAATCGACGGTACAGCCAAAGCAAATGTGACAAAGAAATAGATTCCGAGAACTGCAGCACTCATAGGGATTGCATATAAAGCCATCAACAAGAATATGACTATCAATGGAAACTTAGCCAACATTTGAGCAACAAGAGCCATTGACTTACAAACCGAAGCATGAAGTCTCCTCGTACTGAAGTAACCTCTGGTCACACCATTCGACCAACCGCGATTGTCCACCAGCCGTTCATCATCTGAGGCTGTATTACTCTCTCCACTACACCTCTTTCTGATATCTTTCTGTCCTGAAGTGCGCGATTCGGATCTGCAGCCATTCATGCTTTCTACCATCCATAGAAGGTAATAGTTCTTGGAAGGAAACTTGATTTTTCCATTACAAACCAATCTTAAAGAGAATAGATTGCACCAAGGACAAGTAACGAAGAAAGGAAGCTGGAAAGGTAAAACTGAGTTTTTGATCACAACCGCTCGTTGAAGTCCTAAAAGACAATATTTGCAGATTGTATGACCACACCATAAGACATAAGGCACATTCTCAATAACATTGAATGACTCCCAGCAAATGGGACATTCAAATTTATCTTCTCTCGTTGTTCTTCTTCTATCTCCTGGTGAATCTGAAGGAGATTTTGTCAGTTTTGTGAGAGCATCTTCTCCTGTTGATTTGAAGCTTTCTTTGATGGATGTTGAAGCTAGTTTCCACATAATAGCAGAGGAGAGCACTAAATCCTTCAAAGAAACAAGAATTTCAGATGAAATTCACAATCAATTCCAAAAAGATTCAACTTAGAACATACAAAAAAAAAAAGCAATAAACTTGATAAAACCCAAGAAACTTATTACTAATTGAAACAAGTAAAAGAGATAGAAACATACCAAGAAGAAATTGAAAAGAAATAAGAGTTTTTCTTTTGTTGTTTTAATGTTGGGGACCTGTAAGATATAATTCCAAAGAAACATCCAAAAACTCTCAAGTAACAACGATTCTGTTCTCGGAAAGGGACACGTGTCGTGAAACATGCCGACTATGCAACGACTTTCGAGGTTTCGCCGCATCGATTCCCTCGGCCTAATCCGTTTACGTTTTTCAGCTTTACCACAAAACGCATCGTTTTCACTATTACTTATTTTTAAAATGTTGGATTTGGAAGCAAACTTTTGAATTTGTAGAAAAGTTTTTTTTTTCACTTAAGAAAACCAAATTACACCGATTGAAATCTACGAGCTGGCGGTTTAGCGGTTTATAAAACCAAACTTCAAAATTAAAGTCAATGAAAAACATAATTTTCCCGAAACCAAAGTAGTACTACATAGAAAGAAACCAAAAGACTAGACACAACACAACTATTGAATACACATAATAAAGTTACAAAATAAAAAACTCTAAAACCTAGCTGAAAGTGAACCCAAAAGACGACGAACCCTAGAGACGTCGACCGCAAAGACCTCCAAACCCATTATAGCGGTAAACGAAATCTTTCCATGATGAATCGAACTATTTAAAAAAAAAAAATAAACGCTGGCTTACAATCGAGAAGCCAAAACTGAGGGGACATACAATCAGACCGTCGGAAACGGCAAATCGAACATACGACGACCAAATGTATAGAGTCAAGAAAGTCAGACCAAAAGCAAAAAGCACAGTCCTCGAACTGAATTAAAATATAGGGACAAGGAGCGATCGGGACCAAACCGGCTAAAGCGATTCACAAACCGAGAACCACAAGGATGAAACTGGAACGGAACAAAGGAACCACGTCGAAAAAACAGAGACACAAGCAGCCAAACCACAAAGAGAAATCGACAAGTTTGGTATCATCATTTTAGCGAAGCTGCAAAATTCTTTTTCCATAGATGTTTTACATGTTTTCTTCATGTTTCTGACTCATAGAACTTGTTGGCAACTTCAGAGTACATTACAAAGACAGATCATTTGATTCATTTCACATACTAAATTAACTTCCTCTGTCTTAAACAAAGTCAAATTCTACAAAATGGAAAAAAAACAAAAGTGACTAATTTTGAATGATCAGAATGAGACAGAGCCTGAATCATTTCTTCAAGTAGATTATCAACTTTCTAGCTGCTAAACGTATCCCTGCCATTTTCTGATACTCATAAGGCTCAAGTGAGAAGAATGCATCAACCAAAGTACCTGGAAGTAACACTGACTCAAGCTTTTCGAAATCTTTATTACTGAATTCAAGCTTTTCAATGGTCTCCAAAGGCTCTTCTTTGTAGTATACTTCTGTTCCTTGTGTTGTTACATCATCTCCATTCGATTCTGAGATTATTCTGTCAACAAGATAAAGGTTAGGGACACTCAATAGATTCGTTATCGAAATGTAAAACTTACTGCAATCTAGCTGTGGGATAGTTAGCAAATCTTTCATTCCTTATAACCGTAGGCCTCCAATCTGAGTTTGTGCCTGAGTCAATCCATAAGTTATGTGCATTGTCATCAGATGCCTCCAAGATCTTGCATAATTCAGGAGGTACATCTACAACAATATTCAACCTTGGATAACCATTATGATCCAAATACTTGCGGCTAATTCCAAACCGAACATTCAAGCTGTAGCAACAGAGATGTAAAGGAGAGTCATTGTGAAACAGCTTCACTTTCAGGCTCCCACGATAGACCGAGATAATCTTTGCACTGATGCTAGAAACCGTTACTTCATCAATGCTCAAAAATGATACATTTTCGGCATCAGGCAATGGAGTTGACTGATCTTGCTGTACTAGAGCTTTTGCTTTGTCTGCAACATCTGTCTGAGAAGTTCCAATGTGTAGTTTACTTATTAGAGTAGTTATATCAGATGGATCGAATTCACAACAAGATGTATCACTTTCTGAACATTCTGTAAGAAGAGAAACAATGGGATGGCTTTCTTTGATTGTAGCATCCATGGAAGACAAAGTTGGATCAGTTTTGGGGCTCGAGGAGGGAGAAGAAGCCGAGCTTTCTCTTACTCCATTAGGCAATGACTTCTCATTACTTCGAGTTCTTGGACTTCTCCTTGGTGAAAACCAGCTCGTTTCTGTTAAAATGTCAGGAACACTGGACTCCTGCAAACACCAAGTACTTAACTTTCATGTCTTAACATCTACAATCTTTATCCTTTATTCAAGTAATGAGAAGACAACATTACCAGAAACAAGACAGTAGCACAGTACTTGACAACTTCAAGATTCATTCGGACATCATCTAAGCTTCTATGTACTTGATCTCCTAGCCCAAAGTATGTAGCAAGTGATGCCATCTGCATTTGGTTAAATGCTTGAGATAACAAAGCTTTGAGACTAATCACTGAGAAGATGTAAAAAAGAGAGAACCTTCATGTCACCAGCTCTCTTCCCAAACTTCTGAGACAATAATGAAAGTGAATCGATTGTAGCTTTTGGCTCTGGTGGAGAGAGACCGATTTCTAAAAATGCATCCTTTATTCTTACACAATCGAATCTCTTTATGTTATGTCCAGCCCAAATTCTTCCTACAAAAACATCAAAATCAACACTATTACAAGAGAACAGAGTCAGAGAGAGAACACTTACCGTGGAGAATTTCGTAGACTTCGTCGGCAATTTCAGAGAATGTGGGTGCAGAGAGGACTCCATTTCGTGTGATTCCACTTCGGCGTTTGGAGAGAGTGGAGATGAGAGAAAGATCAGTGGGTTGAACCAAAGTGGAGTAACTGTAGAGTTCTACAAGCTTTCTAGGGCAAACTAAGATAGCCCCAAACTCCAATATAGCGAAAGGATGGCCTGGTTTGGTTGGAACCGCCGTCTCTAGGTCGAAGAATGCTATCTCGTTTCTCTCGTCGCCGACCAGAGTCGAAGCCATAGTTGATAAACTGAGTGGACAAAAACTGGTGGTGTTTTAAAATCGACCGAACCCCACGCGCCACATCTATAGCTTTTTCCACTTTCTCTGTTTATTTTAACGGAACAAAAGCAAAAACCGAGACTCATTGGGAAGGCCAAGTCCAATGGAAAGCTATAGCGTAACACACTTAAATCTTTCATGTGGAAACACCGGCTGAGGTAAGATTTAAATGACACTATTAATTGAGATTTATTACCACAGTTAGGATTAGGCTTTCGGATATTCGGTTCGGTTCCGGATAGGAATCATTCGGTTCCGATTCCTTCGGTTCCTAACTTCTAATACCCAATGGATACTTTTCTAATATTCGGTTCGGTTCCGGTTCGGTTCTTGTTGGTTCCGGGTCGGTTCGGGTCCATGTTAAAAGAACCAGAAAATACCCGAAATTTTTGGTTATAAGTCGGTTTCGGGTATTTCAGACCCGAAATACCAAAAAAGTACCCAAAATTTTCAGTTCTAAGTCGGTTCCGGGTATTTCCAGACCCGAAATACAAAAAAATATCCGAAAACACAAAAATTACCCGAAAACAAACTAAAATACCCGAAATAGTTTAAGACTAAATTACCCGTAAATACCCAAAAATACAAAATTACCCGAAGACGAACATAGTAGAGCCGCCGTGAGCTCTGGTTTTGAGGGATTGCTGGTCTACGATAGGTTATAAGCTTTAGTTTCGGGTTCTTGGCTCTGTTTCGGTGTGTTTCGTTTTAGGAGTGTGGCATTATTCTTCTGTTCTGTTTCTCGGGTTTCAGTTTTGGTTCCCTTGGGTCCTGAAGTTTGCCTTCTTGGCTCTAGTTGTTTGTTGTTGGGCTCCTGTTGTTCTTGTGCAGTTCGATCATTGGTCGCTAGTTCGTCCTTTATTGCATAAGGCGATTCGCTCCTTGTCTCTACCGTGGTGGTTTTGATCGAAATCTATTTTCTACAAGACTTATCTAATGGCGTCTTCCCGTTGGCTCTATTTGAGTTCGACTTCGACATCCCCGACTTTCTTGAAGAGTTCCTGCTTTCGCATAAGTTTTCTATGTCCGGAACAAAAGTCTTCGCTTTCTTCATTAGAGAGGTATACTTATTCATCATAGGAGGAATCATGTTCGGGCCATTCGTATCTTCGTGTGTTGGCCTCGTTTGTCTTGGTGCTTGCAGCATGGTTGGAGCTGGATTGTCATTCTTTGGTTTTTAAGTGCTTATGATCTGGTGCTTATGTTTTAGATCTTTTGTGATGCCATTCTCTTAACTCTAGTCTTGTATTTTTTTTTTGGCTCCCGGTGTGTCGGGTTTTGACTCCTGAGATTCTGAGCTTTGTTAGTCAGAATCTGCGGGCTTTGACTCCTGAGATTTCGAGCTTTGTTAGTCGGAATCTGTGGGCTTTGGTTTGTTTTCTTTTTGTAAAACGATCGGCTATTATTAATCTAAAGATGGAAAAAATATATATTAGATCTATAAACCTGCCAACTTTTCAGAAAAATAATTATAGAATACTATCCGGACGAATATTTTTTATTTTGGATATCACACAGATTATTCTGAAAAGTTGGTATATGGAAGACTTTAAAAAAAAAACAATGGTACATGCGGGTTTACATGTGAGTTTACCATATCGTATCCACGACTTACTCTATACTCTATAGGGTAAATTTAGGGTTTACCCTATCAGAAGTTTACACATTAAAATTTTTAAGATACTGGATAAAAAATGGGCATATTCAAAACGGTTTTGGATAGGGTAGGGTAAGAAAATCCGTTTTGACATCCCCAATCGTGGTGCTTGGCTGATATTGTAAAGATATTTTTCTAACATATAAACCATGTTGTGCCTAGTATAATCAAATATAAGAAGTAATTTCATGTAGACTTTCTCCGATAAATCGACGTGAAAGAACGCATCATGCATATCCATGTGATGCAATTCCCATTTTTTGGCGGATGCGACATCAAGAACAATACGAGCTGTTGACATTTTGACGACGACAGCAAATGTACGCAGTACACCTCCCTTATCATGTATGCTTCACCATTTCGCATCAGCAACATATTTCCTTTCCGAACTACTTCCATTTTCTTGACTTTTCCCAGTTTTACTGAATGTTTAAAGTTGTGTCTATTGCTGAGAACATATTCTTGTCTCCACTCATGTGGTTGGAGTAGTCTGAATACAACAACTAGACTATGCTTCTTGTGCTTGGTTGATTTTCTTTGTGAGCCATTTGTATTATGTATGCAACATCATATGGACTTGTTTCTGATTTTTCTTCTTCCTCTTCAACATACGCCATCAACAACATTGTTTCATTTTCTTCAAAACCTGCAAGAAAAAATGTGTGTGTTTTTATTATTATTTATCTTCAATATTTTCATTAGTTATAAATGATCTAAATGAATTTTATATCATTTAGATATATGACTTTTTAAGTGGTGATGCACATATTTTGCATCAATGGAATCAATCGGTTTAATAGTTGCATTGATCATGAAATCGATGTTAATATGTGTCATTTATAGAAAATGATGTCATATATTACATCGCTTTATATATTTTTTTACGACAAAAAAGCAATAAAATAAAACTAAAACATAGTAAGAGAAACAGAACACCAACTCGGTGGTGAGTGACCGATATAGGAAGATAACAAATTTTTTTCTCGGGCTGATCTTGCGAGTAGATTGACACATGTATTCCAATTTATGTTTCGGTGTATTACTTCAAAATGCGTGGAAAGCGTCTTCAACTGTTGTACGTCTGCTAGCTCTGCTGCAAATGCGGGCCACTCGATTGGATTGTGGAGTAGGTGGATCAAATCGGCCGAATCAGTGATAAATAGAGAGCATTGTCTACCTGTATTCAATAGGCATTTGAGCGCCTAAATGAAAGCGAGAAATTCAGTATGTATTGGCAAAATACCACATCTGATGCCTGCACATCCAAACAACCGAGATTCGGTTGAGGATTTTAGTACATACCAGCCTATATTGCTTATGGAACCCCCCACTTTCCAGGATCCATCAAAACTACAGCAATCCAACGTAGGGGATAGGACTTCGCGTAGTGCCCCTATCTCAAAATTTATAGACACTCGCATTGTATCGCCAACGACCTTGACGGATAACCATTCTTCCGCCTCTTTTACAGCCAATTCTATGATATCCAGAGGTTTCCAGAGAGAATTATTGAAACACAACGCATTTTTCGCTTTCTAGATATTGTTGGGAATGTCCTGAAATCTTCTGTACTTACTCTAGTAAAGTTGTAACGTTAAAGGTTTAACAATCATATAATATTAGGTGGTTATAATGTTTTTCTAGAGACCGCTTATAATCTATGGTCTATGAGTCCATTGCTAATATTATATGATCCTACATGGTCACACACCTAAGCAAATTGGATCATAAAATTTATTGAGGTTTTAATAATATGATATATATTATATAAGATATACATATATACATATTGTATACATAAGATTATATATATATATATATATGTTAATGTAAAAATGATTAAGGAATCAATAATGATGGGTTTAGTGGCCCATTACGTTAAACTTGAGTTTAACGTCAATGCGCATATATATATAAGTGGGGATTAACCTAAGATTAATAAAATCCTAATAGAGAAAAAGAGGCAGAGACGAATAGTTCGTCGTCTGAGATTTGATCTCGTCGGTACTAGCATACTGAGTCAGATCTAGTTTGTGTGCGTGTGGATACCGGTAGAGGCACGACGCTTGGAGTGCTCATAAACATTAGACTAATTCGATTAGTCGTTCCGCTGCAGAATATCTATGTATATTCAAACTCTGTATTCTAGATTTAATTCAGTAATTGCACAAATCCTGGCAATTTAATTCGTAATTATAATTTATAAAGAGATAAATTGTTACCAATTCCAACCGTGGTATAAGAGCTAAGTGCATAATATTATTATTATTTTTTAAAAATCTAGTTTCATATGTGATTTACATGATAAAGTTTGTTCCTAAATCACTTTAGAGTATCTGTGAGTTTAATTGATGAGACATGTTAATTATAAGATGTTATCGTAACTCTTTGATGTGAATTATTATGTTTCCATCGTCAATTGCTTTTGATGATTTGATCATCCAAGTCATCGACAGGTGTACTTTTAATTTTGAGCAAGTTAGTTGATATCACGTGAATCTGTGGATAATTTTAATCAACATATTAACGGTTAATGTGTGGTAAGTTGTTTGTAAACAATTGATAATTATCATGCAAATCGAGTGTTTATAATGATTTGATCATATGGTTGGCTATGTGTATTGTTGATTTTGAGAAAATCAAAGATGCTGCATGTTTCTAAATTGATTGTAAAATTGCATAAGATCTCTTGGTTTGGTTTATAGTAAACCAAATCGTGCAATTTGATTTTTCTAATTCTAATTTGATTAGATTTGAGAATCTTCAGTTAGATAATTTAAATAAATGATTTAATTGTTTTAGTCAACCAGATTGTATATGTGATATTCATGCATTTGATTTATGAGTTTTAACAATTAATATGATTAAATTTAAAATTTTCAGAATCATGTTAATAAATAATTGATAATTTTAATGTGATTACAGTAGAGTCAATTATTTTAGTACCAATCTAGATACATATAAGATATGTATTAATTATATTTTGTTAATTTATATCGGATATAAATTTAAATATAATTAAATATGAAATTAACCTAAAATTTGATTAGGAATTTGTTCGGTATTTGAAAATTCTAATTTGATTAGTACTTATATATTTAATTTGATTAGATTATGAAAGAAGATCAAAATGAGGTTTGATCAAAATTATTGTTTTTTTTTTGTCAAACAAGATACTTTCATTACTACTAAAAAAGTTTACACTCCATTAAAGGAGTAAATAAGAACATACAACAACACACCAAAAGCATAAAAGATAGAACCAAGAGACAAACGAAGCGAACCATCTTGGAAGCACATTTGAAACTCGTCGGCAGAAAATCCCGAATAAAGGGAGGAGACTATAGTGTAAAGAGATACACTTTTGTTTAAGAGAAAAGCCTCTATTACCGAAAGGAGATACGAGACTAAATCCATTGCTTCTAAAACAAGCACCAAACACACGTACTGAATGGTGGTTAATCGACGAGGAAGACGGTTGCTTTCAACAAACCACAGTGGCAACATGAATTTCCACAAATCCAAATCGCACTTCACCGTTGCAAACCACCCTACATCGACAACAAAATAGAAACCAAAGCTAGCATATGGGGCTAAGCCCTTAGCATAAGAAAGAACTAGACTAAAGCTAGTATAAACCTCAATACAAG
>OVAV01000771.1:0-15744 GCA_900406375.1 Iberis amara | reverse complement strand
TAAGTTGTCTATGTGATCCATAGAATGCTCAGTGGGTAAACCATGAAACTGGTTTTGCCTGAGCAACTGGATAAGATGAAATGGGAACTGATAGTCCTGTCTTTGAGGTTGGGGAGGATGGAGAGCATTCCTATTAGCGAGGAAAGCTTCAGGGTTGTTGAAGTCTCCAACTAGTACCTTGTTCTGATGCAGTGGACGATTTGGGATCTGTTCTGGTGGCACTTGATTTCCATTATCGCCCCCTTGTTGTTCTGGTGGCACTTGATTGCCATTTCCTCCTCTTTCAGGGTTTATTAACTGATGTAGTCCTGCTGCGGGAGAAGGCAATGACGTTTTGGTCCAAGGGATCAACCAAATTTTGATTAACGTTGTCAGCCATTGAGGTGGATGAGCTAGCGTTTCTCCGAGATTTCCGGTTTGAGCGTTCTAACTTCGCTAGTTCTTCGTTAGTGAGGTTGATCAATTCAGAGGACTTGTCAGATCTTCTGGTCGTGCACCTGCAAAATAAAGACAAGAAGAAATGACGAGATTAATACTGAAAAATAAAATCATAGACTATACTCTAAGTAAAACTTAAAAGGCACTGTATTGGTCCCCGGCAACGGCGCCAAAAATCTTATAGGCTCATGATTTTAATTCCTAAAACTACACTGCAGATAACAGATCTTTATAGTATAGTAAAGGGTCGATTTCCCACATAGACCAGATAATACGACTTTCAGTTCTAAATTCGATTCTAGCTNCAGATAATACGACTTTCAGTTCTAAATTCGATTCTAGCTAAGACAAAAATAAAAAAGAGGTTGTTTCGAATGATTTCAAATAAGAANTCAAATAAGAAAACAGTAATTAAAAAGCGGATGTAAATCAAAAAACTAAAACTCTATGTGCTAGGGAATTCCACATGTATTTAAGTTTGAAGCTCAGGTTAACATGTAGGATTTACTAATGGAAATAGTTCTCAAATCAAAAGACAAATTATGGACTAATCTTCTCCCGAAGTATTAGATCCCTATGTTCGAATTACTAAAGACAATCAAAGACTAACCTTCTCTCGAAGTATTAGATCTCGCAGTATTTAGATAAATCAATCATGCAGTGATTACAGATTCGATATGTTCATAAGCATCTAAGACAATAGTCCCGCAAGCAGAAACACTTACTCATCTAGACTAGGTCAGATCTCTAAACCAAATCCCTTTGTATTTATTAACCTATTGTCATGAACTAGATGATCAGGCTAATTCAAGCATTAGTAACAAATCTAGACTAAGAACCTAACAATTTAAATCCATTATGCCAAACCTTAACTGTCAAACATGGGAAACCCCTAAAACCTAACAAGGCGACTACTCAAACATAGCTAAGAAATCAACAATCACCATTGAGAAAAACATATTCAAAAACANAACAAATCTAGACTAAGAACCTAACAATTTAAATCCATTATGCCAAACCTTAACTGTCAAACATGGGAAACCCCTAAAACCTAACAAGGCGACTACTCAAACATAGCTAAGAAATCAACAATCACCATTGAGAAAAACATATTCAAAAACAAAATCAATTAAAATAGATAAGAGTTCAGAAATCTTCTCCAAATACAGGGTTGGGATCTCCTCTCTCTGAGAAAGCTCTAAAAATAAAATAATCAAGTGTCTTTTAAAAAAACCTAAGCTTAAAGCTTTTATAGTACTCAAATAAAAGAAATAAAACAAAACCAAAAAGGAAAAAATCTTAATAAGCTTGAGGGCATAAGTGTAATTTTGGAAAATCTTGATTTCTCCTTGGACAAAGGGATCGATCGATCCACATAGGGATCAATCGATCTCTTTTTACGTAAGTTTCAGGAGCTTTTGGATCGATCGATATCTTTTTACGTAAGTTTCAGGAGCTTTTGGATAGATTAATATCTTAAGGGATCGATCGATCTCTTTCCACACTTCCTGCACATGCTTCTTCTGCGAGACAACTTGACCAGTCTTCAGTAAAATCACCATAACTTCTGATTGCACTAATGGATTGAATTCAAACCACTTCCATATGAATGCTAACTCACTTGGCTATCTTGTGTCAAAAATTCAGCTCAATCCATCCATGGGAACATCTTCAAATATTGGAAAACGTTTGGCTCTTCTGATGGACTCTGCATTTGCGTATGTCAATTTGTATCCATTTTGTGCACAAATCCATCTTTTTGCTCTAGAACGTCCTAAACACCAGGTAACCTGAAAATATGCCAAAACTACAAGGAAAACACTCTAATAATACCAAATAACAAGTATAAATACCCACTATAAGGCTTTAACCGAGTGATATCAGTTATGCTTACGAAATACAATATAAGGCATGAAAGACTAATACCGCAGCTGATGCGTTGTTGCAAGTACTGGGGAGTCCCTGTTTGCAAGCCATTTTCACACCGCAAATAACACTGTGGGATAAGTTGCGTCGGGTTACCCAATTTGATTCTTATATGGTGCGGATAGGTCGCTTAGCCACTGAATTCCGTGGTAAGCTCCATACATGGTGGGACGGGTTGATTTGCTTCCATCATCACGTGGTTGTTCCGCCACAATCTCAGATTATCCAACAACTAGTACATAGGAATCACGTTACACCAATTGGTGGACATTTGGTAGTTTTGCAGACATTTAAGCGGCTTTCTCGGCAATTTTACTAGCTTTCAATGCACCGTACAGTCCGCGATTATGTAGCAGCCTGCGAAGTGTGTCAACGAGCTAAGTACTCATTGTTATCGCCTGCAGGTTTGCTCAACCACTCCCAATTCCTCATAGAGTTTGGGAGGATATCTCCATGGATTTCGTGGAAGATCTTACACATTCTTCTGGGTATACCACCATTCTGGTTGTTGTTGATCGCCTCAGTAAATTCACACATTTGATACCGCTATCCTACCCTTACACTCCGAGATTTGTGGTTTCTAAATTCGTGGAATTCATCATCAAATTTCATGGAGTCCCTCGTTCCATTGTGAGTGACCGTGATCCTGTCTTTGTGAGTTTGTTTTGGAAAGAATTTTGGAAGCTTGCAGGGACACAACTGCGAATGTCAACAGCTTACCACCTCTAGTCCGATGGGCAATCGATGTATTGAGCAATTCCTTAGGTGTTTTGTGCACCACCGACCCAAACATTAGAGAGATTTCTTGCCTTGGGCTGAGTATTGGTATAATACTACCTTTCATGCCTCCACCGATACCACTCCCTTCAAAGCATTATATGCTCGACCACCGCCTGCACTCCCTGCTTACGAGGTTGGCTGAGCACTATTGGGAGAGCTTGATGAGCAAATGTCTTCTCGCGATATATTATTAGCAGACTTGAAGGTAAATTTAACAGCAACCAAAAATAGAATGAAAACACTATGCTGACTCCAAACGGCGTGACATTGAATTCTCTGCTAGTGATTGGGTATTGTTGCGGATTCAGCCTTATCGCTAGAAAACTTTGTTCCGCCGCACATCGCAGAGTTATCTCATCGCTATTTTGGTCCTTTTGAGGTTCAAGATCGTGTATGGTCCGTAGATTACCGCCTCATCCTTCCAAAAGTACTCGGATCCATAATGTGTTTCATGTCTCGTTACTTTAACGATGGATCGGAAACACTCAACCACAACAAGGCTCTCTTCCACTATTACGCGAGAATGGGATACTTAGTTTGTTTCCTCAATGCAATATTAATAGCAGGTCAGTTATCAAAGATGGTCAGACTGTCGAAGAGGTTCTTATGCATTGGCAAGGCTTAGATTCTGTTGAAGCAACCTGGGAGAATTTGCAGCAAGTTCGATTGAGTTTTCCTGACTTCATCTTTACCCTTGAGGATAGGTTATTCTGGAGGAGGTGGGTATTGATGAGACTGATTCTCATCTACTTGGAGAAACAGAGGAAGTAAGTGCACAAGCGGAAGAAGGTGAAGCAGAGACAACAACACTGCTGAATCAGAGGCCTAAGCGATTGAAGAAACCGAATCCAAGATATCAAGATTGATTTATGGTTTACGGATTGGTTTCCTAAACCAATTCAATTTCTATTTTTTGTTTTCTGTTTAAGTCATAAATGTGATTTAGTCTTGATTAGTTCCTACTTTTGTGGGGATTGACTCATGAACTAAGTCACGATTGTTATTTTGTTTCCATGTGTTTTGTTTGCCTTTTGCTTCTATATAATGAAAAAAATAAAAAGACAGAGAAATTTATCTAAATATTTGTGTTCTTAATTGATCAACATTAATAAACTATCTAGGACTTATCAGTCGATGAATGGTACGTAACATATTCTTCTAGTTTTCTTGTAGTTTTTTGATAATTTTATTTTAGCGTCTTTTTAGGTTTTGATCCCTATTGCTCATGGTACGAAGCCTTTAAAGCCGGTGGCGATGATCAACGTGTTGCGGAGAGGTGGTGCTGACGTGACAGTGGCGTCCGCCAAGAATCAGGTTGGTATTGATGCATGTCATGGCATCAAAATGGTCGTTGATACTCTCCTCTATGATATGATATTACTAATTCGATTTTCGACTTTATCTTGCTCCCGGTGAGTTTCTTTGCTAATTTAACCTATTTTGAATTTAATTTCGTGTAAATTGAGAATTAAAGAGAATTAAGGTAAAAGAGTATAAATCATAATCGATTCCATTACGTACCATTGAGCGATGATGACGATTCAACGAAGGTGATTCACAAGACTTAGGATTAGGGTTTTAATAAAGTCCCAAATCAATTTAGGTAAAAAACAACAAAGATAATTTTTTAAAAAAAAAATTAGGTTAAAAACTTGTGTAAATCGTTACGAGAGTAAAATTAGTATAATTAAAAGATATTAACTCACATATTTATTAAATTAACAAATATGTTAAATTTATTAACGAAATTAAGACAAAATTTTAATTTTGAATTTTTTTGTGAATGAATTTGGTAATGGATAAAAATTTGAAAATTAATATGGTAATGAAATAATTTTATATATTAAACGGGCAAGTTTGTGTATTTTTAATGTTTTTTTCTAGTTTTTGATGAGTAGTAAATAATCCCACCTGGGAATAATATAGTTGCCACAAACCAAACAGGTCCACGTGGAATCCACAAGCACACATATTAACACGTGTTATTATGAAATTGGTTAAAAATTACAAAAACATGAATCGGCCCTAAAGCAAACCCTACGTGAGCAGCATCGGTTCTGGGCCCTCCTTTGAGAACCGGAGGTCTCGGTGTTTCGCGAAATCTCGTTCCGTCGAGAGTTTGAAGCATGATTTGAATCTATATCCTTTTAGATGAATTCAACTTGATCAGTCTTCGATCGCCCTTTCCAAGATGTCGAATCACCCCAGAGAAGAGCCCAGTACCGCCCCGAAGACAGATCAATGGTATGATCTGGTTCTGGGTTCTTCTGCTAAGGATGATTCCTCCCATAAGTTCTGCACTTTGCGATGTGAGTTCTATATTCGAATTTGTTCAACTTTCGTAATTTTGGGTTGCTTCGTTGTTGGTTCATTATGATCAATGTTAATTGATAAGAAAATTTGAATTTTAATCTGCCTTATGCTTTAAAGTAGCTTCAATCGAATTAGATACTCAAGATTAGATATTGGATAATGGATTACTATAGTTGATTTAATTCGATTCAAGTGTGGCTATAGATAACACTGATCTTGTTGAATTACATATGTATTTGCAGATGAATTCAAGCCGGCTTCAATTGACAAGAAGAGGTCAGGAACACTACACAAGAAGAAGGATAATAGAGTTTCAGTTGAGTTTCAAAATAATCAAGCTGGTAAACCCAAGGTGACATTTGAAGGTAGTAGTGAGGATTACAAAGAAAATGATGCAGTGCTGTTTTTTGATGGAGAGAAATTCCGATTGGAGAGGCTGCATCGCGCTGTAACGCAGCTGCGGCATTTAAGGACACCCGGGGAATCTGCAGCGCCGTCTCAGGCTGCAGAGCATCGATTATCTCCTGTTGGTCCTGCTGCCAAATCTCCACAAGTGAATAGAAGTTTGCTTCCAGATGTGCCTGTGAGTTTCCAAATGTTTGTTGACTAACTAGTCTCTTTTTTTTCTGAATTATTGGTTATATCCTATGATCCTCCAATTATAGGGTAGTGGATTTGGTTTATTGCTTGATGATATAAGGTGTTGCTTGCTGCTACTGGTTTAAGTTCTCATCTTCTGTAATTTCTGCAGGTTGAGGTCGAAAGAATTGAAATTGGGAAGCCAGTGAACTCAGGTTAGCAGTGATGTACTCATATCATTAATCATTTTTAGCCATATGAATTCTATCTTATAGATACATAGTTTTTTATATACACTGCATAGAATGAACAAACGATAACCTTAACACAAGACAAACTACTGAATCTAGTTATATGGTTGTTTTATCTGATATCTTTTTGTTACTATGTGGCATTTCTAAAATAAAAGGGGAAAAAGTGATTGCAGCTGAACCTGCCATCGTTGGAAACACATCGGCTACCTCACCAGACATTGAGAAGAATGATGATGAAGATCAACATCATGAGATTGATTTGGTTGAGATATTTGGGTCTTTTACACCAGAGAATGACAATGTAGACAAAGATAATGCTGATGATGGTGGAGAATATGCCGAGAACTTAAGCAAGCAACTAAGCGTCATGGAAGAGGAGATTGCGGATGTGGATGATGATAGTGGAGGTGAAGGTGGAAAGCGTCTTAACGCAGCAGAAGCACTTAGAGCGCAAGTGAACGCAGAGGTGCAAAAAGATGAAAGCTCCAACTCAAGCAGTAGCAGTGGAAGCAGCAGTGGAAGTGACAGTGATGGTCGTAGCAAAAGCATAAGCAGCGGAAGCGGCAGTGGCGGTCAGAGTAGCAGTGGAAGCAGTAGCCGTGGAAGCGGTGGAAGTGACGATGAAGATGAAGTCAATTCCGTGTAAAACAACAGCAACTTATATCAAACCAATAGATCAACATTGAAGACGTTGTGTCTGAATAATAGTTTGTTTTACGAAGATCCAAAAGGGATAACTTTATTTACAAAGAATGAACAAACAGATTTTATATGATATAGTCCAGTTACTATTTTAGGAGTTGAAACCTTAAAATCAAGAATCTTGAGTTTAAAGTTGTCTTTGTCCACTCTTGAATGAAGTAATTTACAAAAAGTAATAAACACATCGGGCCGGTTGACCACCTAATCTACTTTTGTTTTCACACGCTGTCACAGGCGCGTGAAAAATCACGCTGGTGATTGCTATATTATTGCCCATGAGTTTTTGTTTGAGTTTTAGATTTTAGTTGAGTTAGATATATATTCTATGTTTTTATTAGTGTTAAAATTCTAGAAAAAATTTCTCTTTGCTTTTTTTATATGAAATTTTATTATCCTTAGCAAAATTTATTGATAAAATCCACTTAATTATTTCCTAAAACTTAAAAATATACTTTATTAGTTAAAAATTTTAAAACTGTATAATAAAATGCTTAAAAGTTATAAATTTTTATTAAATTATTTTTTATTTTTCTATTAGAATCCCCCAATAAATTTTAAAATATATTTTCTAAATTAATTTTGTATGTGTAAAATTAAATAATTTTAAGTTTTTAAATAGAATATGGTTTTTACATAAATATTGATTTATGAAAATAATAATATTTTGATTTAGAAAAAGAGAAACATGGAAAATTTAACTTAACAAAATTTTCATAGAATTAAAACAAATATTTTTGAAAACACATTAAAAAAGTTATTGTAAATTTGTAAGAAACTAATTACTAATAACATATTTAAAAAATAAAAGTTTTGCGTTGTAAAAAAAAAGCGAAAAAATCACTTTTTGTGTTTTATTTCCAAGAATATCAAATTTTCAATTGTTCCAAAATTTTATAATATCATTTTGTTCCAAAATATACAAATTTAAGATAACTTTACATTTAAAATATAAACCTTAGATCCCAAATAAAACCTAATTACTTCAAAATTAAATATTTAACTCTAACTGCTAAAATCAAACCCAAAAATTATATTATAAACTTTTAAAATTTAACTTATATGTTTTTGAATGTTTTTTTTATATTTTAATACTATTTTCTACAAATTTGAAAATAACTAGTATATTAGCTGTAAAAATTAGAGTTGATGCTATGTCATAGAATTTCTAAACAGTTTTGATGTTATTTTTAGAATAATATTTTTTAAAAATAATATATATGGAACTGTCTTAAAAGCTACTAAAATTAAAATTTTAGATTATTGTCTATAATTGACAAGTACTGTCAAAAAACTAGATTCCTTGTCTTTTAACAAAACTCTTTCCAAAACTAAAGTAATAGTTTTTGGAAAACCATCTGAAATCTACATATGATCAAGGCAAATATTTGTTTCTTAAATTGAAGTGGGTGGAAGGCACGCGCTGGAAGAAAATTGGCAACTACTATAACAATCGAGAGAGCTCAAATTTTCCCAACCGACATATCGGAGATCGAAATCTGTACCTGAGAATCGTTGTCTTCGTCAGAACCTCCAAAGTTCAAATCTTTTGATTCCTATCTCAAACCCTAACCTTTATTCTCACTCACACTCCTTTTCTCTTTGGTTGCATTATTCGTTGCGTCTTCTATCCGGCACTGAGATCTACTCGGATTCCTGATCCTATCTAAGCTCGATCTCATCCTCCTCATCTCTCAAGATCCAAAATTGTGATTTGATCTGTAGACAAAACGCATTGATGCTCAATCGGAGCCGGATTTGAAAACAAAAATCAAAAGGTGAAAGAAGAAGGAAAGTAACGATGGGAGCTGAAAAGAAATGGCTTTTCACTCTCTTCTCTGTAGTTTTCCTCTCAGTCTTCCTTCTCTTACTTTACTCAATCTCTGCTTTTACCTCTAACCCTTTCCCTTCCCCAATCCGTCACGGTCCTCATTACCCTCCGGCTTTCGCTTACTACATAACCGGTGGTCGTGGCGATAATGACCGGATCTTTAGATTGTTGCTCGCTGTTTATCATCCTAGGAATCGATATCTTCTCCATTTGGGTGCTGAAGCTACTGACTCCGAGAGGCTTGCTCTTCTCTCTGATTTGAAATCTGTTCCTGCTGTGAATGCCTTTGGGAATGTTGATGTTTTAGGGAAATTCGATCGTCTCTCTGAAAATGGTGCTTCTAAGACAGCTTCTACTCTCCACGCTGTCTCTATCTTGATGAAGCTTGATCGTACTTGGAATTGGTTCATTGAGCTTAGTGCCTTGGATTATCCCCTCCTTACTCAAGATGGTATGTGTCAAATCACTTTCTTTGTTATGTTTGGGAATGTAGATCCATGATTTACTCTAGAATCAAATTAGTCTTTATGGAAAGGAAATAAAGTGGCGATAATCACTGTCATTAGATTCTTCATATGACCTGGATTTCAAATTTGATGTGTCTCAGATCTATCTCATGTGTTTGCCTCGGTGAATAGAAGCATCAATTTCATTGATCATACAAGTGATCTTGCTTGGAAAGAGTAAGTATAAACTCTAATCCATTCTCTTGCAATGCTTATCAAATCTGTTCCTTAGTACATTCGGTTGGGATTATGATAGTGGAATATTTTCTGTAGATCTCAGAGAATCAAGCCTATTGTTGTCGATCCAGCAATTTACTTAGCCAGAAGAACACAGCTTTTCACTGCTACAGAGAAACGACGAACACCAGATGCTTTCAAAGTCTTTACAGGCAAATAATAATACTTTCTGTTGTTTACATCCCTAATATGCATACAATTTCAATCTAACCGAATTGGCATGTGTTACAGGCTCCCCTTGGATTGTACTTAGCAGGTCTTTCCTAGAATACGTCATATTTGGTTGGGAAAATCTACCAAGAATCCTCCTCATGTATTTCAATAACGTAATTCTTTCCGAAGAATGTTACTTCCACACCGTGATTTGCAACGCGCCCGAGTTCATTAACACGACAGTAAACGGGAACTTACGTTACATGATATGGGATAGTCCACCAAAGATGGAGCCACACTTCCTTAGTGTCTCTGATTTCAATCAAATGGCTCAAAGCGGAGCAGCTTTCGCGAGACAGTTCAAGAAAGACGATCCAGTCCTTGACATGGTAGATAGAGAGATATTGAAACGTGGTCGTTACAGAGTAACTCCTGGTGCTTGGTGCTCAAGCCATAGTAGCTGGTGGACAGATCCTTGCTCTGAATGGGACGATGTTAATGTAGTCAAAGCTGGACCTCAAGCTAAGAAGCTAGACGAGACAATAACGAATTTTCTTGATGATTTGAATTCACAATCGAATCAATGCAAGTGAAGATAAATGGATTTATACGCAGATATTTCATTGTTTTTTGATTTTTGAGTCTGTAAGGTTAATTCTTTGTGCTGCTGTATTTATAGAAGGAGAGAGAGAGAGAGAAGAGCGAGAGGTTATTTTCTCTTCCCCAGATTTTGAAATTGAAATCTCAAATTTGTGCTACAATGGTCTTCTCTCGATTCTTGAATCTACCTAGTCGTGTCTACGGGAGAATATGTTCTATCGGAAAACAGAGATTAGGTCTTGAATCTAATCCATGGATTCATAAGGCTTCAAATCTAACGGTTTACAAATCATTTCACTGTGGTTCTGTTGAAGCTCAAGTTTCTGCTGTTGATGGAATCAGAGTTTCGCAAGATGCAGAGAGAATATGTAAGATTCTTTCCAAATTCACGGATTCGAGTGTTGAAAATTTGCTCAACGAAGCTTCTGTAGAACTTTCACCGGCGCTGATCGAAGAAGTACTAAAGAAGCTAAGCAACGCTGGTGTTTTGGCTTTATCCGTTTTCAAATGGGCAGAGAATCAAAAGGGTTTCAAGCACACCACTTCGAGTTACAACGCACTGATCGAATCTTTAGGTAAGATCAAGCAATTCAAACTCGTTTGGAGTTTAGTTGACGACATGAAACAAAAGAAGCTTCTGAGCAAAGACACGTTCGCGCTCATCTCTAGACGATACGCTCGAGCTAAGAAGGTTAAGGAAGCTATAACTGCGTTCCATAAGATGGAAGAGTATGGATTTAAGATGGAATCAACTGATTTCAATCGAATGCTTGATACATTAAGCAAATCTAGAAATGTTGGTGATGCACAGAAGGTGTTCGACAAAATGAAAAAGAAAAGGTTCGAGCCTGATATTAAGTCCTACACTATTTTACTTGAAGGTTGGGGTCAAGCTTTGAATCTTTTGAGAGTTAATGAGGTTTATAGAGAGATGAAAGATGAAGGTTTTGAGCCTGATGTTGTAACTTACGGTATCATTATCAATGCGCATTGCAAGGCTAAAAAGTATGATGAAGCTATTAGATTCTTCGATGAAATGGAACAGAGGAATTGTAAGCCAAGTCCTCACATATACTGCAGTTTGATCAATGGTCTCGGCTCCGAGAAAAAACTGAATCAAGCCCTCGAGTTTTTCGAGAGATCTAAGAGTTCTGGGTTTCCTCTTGAAGCTCCAACTTACAATGCACTAGTAGGAGCTTATTGCTGGTCGCAGAGAATGGAAGACGCGTTTAAGGTCATGGAAGAGATGAGATCGAAAGGGATTGGACCAAATGCAAGAACTTACGATATAATCCTTCATCATCTGATTCGAATGCAGCGGACAAAAGAAGCTTATGAAGTTTATCAGAAGATGAGTTGTGAGCCAACAGTGAGTACTTACGAGATCATGGTGAGAATGTTCTGTAACAAAGAGAGATTGGATATGGCGATCAAAATTTGGGATGAGATGAAAGGAAAAGGTGTTCTTCCAGGAATGCACATGTTTTCAAGTTTGATAACAGCTTTGTGCCATGAGAACAAATTAGACGAGGCCTGTGAGTATTTCAATGAGATGTTGGATGTGGGTATTAAGGGGCCGGGACAAATGTTTAGCCGTCTTAAGCAAACACTTCTCGATGAAGGCCGGAAAGATAAAGTTGCGGATTTGGCTGTGAAGATGGATAAGCTGAGAAAATCCCAGCTTCTTGGCTGAAGCGTGGCTCTTCTTGTTCATCTGTTATTGTTATATCTTTGGACTATTGAACTGTTATGATCTATCCAAAATTGTAGAAGATCTGAGCATTCTCAAACTGTTTTGGCCTTTTGGGAAAAAGTGCAAGAATATAGTCCTAGGAACCGTGGTCAGGTGGTTGTTAGTTGTTTGTTCATAATCTTCATTATCGAAAATCCACTTAAAGCCTCAATCATAATCAAGCAACTGACAACACAACATGTAACACCTGCGAGACAACATGCCATATGACCCTTTCAAATCTTAAATTTCAAATACTTTCAAAAACTATTTCTTCAAACATGTTTTAAATATTGCACAATCCGAACCAATGTGGAAGACTAACTAAATGGACAATCGAACTGAATGAATATGATTTTTTTTTCTTTGACAACTCTATTTTTTACAACGAATGAATATGATATAAAATTCAAAAACAGTAGATGTTCCAAATCCCAAGTTTTGGCTGACTTCTTAATCGAACTCCTTTCTCCTTAAACAAGAAACTAAAAAAAAAAAAATTGTCTTAGAAAGGTGGTTGTTGTACATTGACGGAGCAAACTCGCAACAAGGATCCAGAGTAAGCGTGGTAATGAAAGAAGTACACGAAGGATAATGCGAAACCACTTCGGAGGTCGAGCGTTAACCTTCAAAATGAAAAGATACGGATATTATTGGCCAACTATGGTCGCATATTGCAACAAATATGCATTGAAATGTGAAAAATCCAACGACATTCCCCGCTGATACGCACGATAGAACATATGCATGTATTGATCTATGGACATAATCGGGCCAATGCACATGTCACAATCGAAAAGGTTCTTGCTTTTACTGACCGACTACTATTCCAGTTGGATTGAGCTTGGATGCTTTGTGAAAATCAAGGAAATGTCGGAACGTTCGTGTAGGAAGACATTATTTGCAAGCACGAAGTACCTTACGAGATAGTCACGAAAAACAGACACCAATTCATCTCGGAATGCTTTAGAGACTTCTATGATAAATGGTAGATCAACATCAGCTATTCGACTCCATGCTACTCGCAAGGCACTGACCAGGCTGAGGCAGCTAATAAAAAAAATCCTCAACGGTAAAAGCGTCTACACGCCAAAAAAGGAAGATTGGTAGATGAATTTCACAACGTTCTTTGGTCATATATATTGCACTATCCCAGGTTTGTTTGAAAGGTCAATTAACCCAACTTGCCCCTCTAGCTTAATGTTCTTGTTTCTTAGTGCTCAATAGTCACTAGAGTTATTCCTTTTTTAAAAAACTACGTCCCTTATCTTGATATGAAGTTCACAGACTTGCATCGTTTCTACGACTTACTTAAGTTTAACTTCATATGAGTTTAACGCCACTTCTATGGCAAACATGTATGGCGGAAACTTTACATGCATGCTTTTGAAAAAATTCTTCGCCAGCCTTTTATCCTTGTAGGTTTTCCCCAACGGTAGAGCTCCATGTGCAATTGAGCTCAGCTCACGGTTGGATTGATTGACAATCTCATATTCCCCCATGTAATAGTTTCAACCTCATAAGCAAAAATATCAATTGTGGTTCGTCTCACATTTCTGGTGCCCTCAAACGATACTTGCAGAATGTCTTATGCATCCTTTTCTCTCTTGCATCCATGAACTCTAGTGAATTTATCAAGTGGTAGGGAGCTAAAAGTAATTGTGAACGCCTTGGAATTAAACTTTGCTTCAATATTTTCCTTCGATGTCCAAGCTGTCTTTGGGACTGATTCACCTTTCTCATTAATGATCATCAGTGATTCCCATCCATCTTCAACGGTAGCCCATGCATTCATAACTTTATTCTCAATGGCATGAGTCATCCGTACCTTCGAGTATCTATAGTTTTTTGCATCTAATATCAACGGTCTGGTGAATGTCATAAACTGGTGAGAATTTTCAAACTTATCTCAAGGTCTCACCTATTACAAGCTAAATGAATCTTTTAGTTGGTGAATCACTCTAGTACCAATTAAGAGTGTAGAGAATTTACATCTCAGTTGTATAACTTGGAATTCGCCAAATCAAACGCTTTTTACTAGACTTTTATTAAGTTTAATTTTTACAAGACTCTCGCTTAATATGAATTTTCTTAAACCTAAGCTACCTTTAGTTTGAACCCTACAAATCTAACCAAGGTTTCGTCTCTCTCACCCTCACCAACCCGTGAGTCCCAAAAAAGACATCAACAGTCACCTTATAAGCCTTTTGAATTGAAAGCTTCTAAGCAAAATCTCACTAATATGATCTAAGTGTTATCACACACGAAAACACTTAAATCCCTGCATATACCGACCAAAAACCCTAGACCTAAGAGCACCTCCGTTGGAGGTGCTTAGCCAAATCTTAACAAAAAAATAAATAAAAAATACAAAAGAAAATTAGTTTTAGAAGGGTCGACCCTTATTCAAGCATTTTTAGCAACGGTTCCTTATTGCCACGTGTTGGCTTGTGAATTTTTTTGTTTTCTTTTGTTTTTTTAGTCGATTGGTGTTTTTTTAATTTATTTTTTATTTAAATTCATGGTTTTTTGTATGGCTGTGAACAAAAACCGAATCGAGTTTTCTGAATTGAACTGAATATTTCACGAACCAAACCGAGCTATGTAGATGGCACAAAAAGAATTTTCAATTTCGGTTATCGGTTCGGTTCGATAACCAATCGGTTTTCTTATTATTTTTTTAAAATCGATATTAACCAAAAACCAAAAATAACCGAAAAATAACTGAAATTTAACCGAATAAACTGAACATCAAAAACAAAAAACGAACCGGGTTGGTTCGGTTCCATGTTAAATGAACCAAAAAATAGCCGAAATTTTCGGTTCTAAGTCGTTCAGACCCGAAATACCAAAAAAATATTCGAAATTTTCAGTTCTATGTCGGTTCATTTTATTACTTATATGCATTTCATGTTTGTTTCAACTTTAATTATTTGTAATATTTAAAATATAATGTTTTGAGGAAAAAAAATTAAGAACTCCTAGGAGTTCTACCATTGGATGATATATTTTGATAGATATTTTGATCTATTAAAATATTATTAAAAGTTAGGTAAGCACTTCATTAAGAGTTTTATTGTTGGAGATGGTCTAAGAATCATGAAAATCTCTCTTATGGAGATATTCCTCTTCCAAAAAGTCATCCTTCCAAGATTTGTTTTCAAAGAAAATTGCGCCAAAAGAATTCACGCCTCTAGTTCAGCACCAATACATTTATCTCTTTGCAAATCTTGTATCTCCCTCGAATATATATCCAGTACAAGAAAACATCGAAAAAGTGACGGACAAATCCGTCACGAATATGCATTTTTTACGGATTTGTGACGGATTTGGTCCGTCAGGAACAGAGGGTCAGTAATTGATTATCCGTAAGGAATCCATCAGGAATTCCTGACGGATTCCTGACGGAAATTTACTGACGGATAAGCCGTCAACAAGCAATCCGTCAATAACATTCCGTCACTAATCCGTCAGGAATTCGTGATGGATTCCTGACGGATAATCTGATAGGCAAATTCATGACGGATTCGTGACGGATCTTATATTTTTTATAAAAAAATAATTTTATTATTAAATGGTGTATTTAATAAATAATATTAATATTTATAATTTAATAATTATAATTATATTTTTAAAATAATAATTAAAATATAATTAAAAATATTTATAAAACTAAAATTGTGAAAAATATTTACA
>OVAV01000770.1:0-15986 GCA_900406375.1 Iberis amara | reverse complement strand
CAAATCCATTAAAATCCTATAACCAATAACACCTACTAAGTAATACCTCAGAAGAACTTTTGATATGATAAAACGTAAAGGTCTTCTTCATTCCAGGGAGGCCAACATCAGCAGATGTTAAGCTGTTCTGTGCTCTGGTACACCCGCGCCACAACAATGGAAACAAACATGTGTGAAAGAAAAGAAGAAGCAAATGTGAAATTTCAGAAGGGTACAAAACAGTTCTTTTGCAATCACCAAGTCCAAAATAAGTGGGCACGGTTAAGAACTCACGTGTATATTCGGGTAACCAGACGCTGATAATCTCGAAGTAAGGAATCAAGCTCTTTTAGCTGTAAAGTCCTTGGAGTGGACTCTTTCCAATGTTGACGAAGTGCTTGAGCTGCCATCTTTTCATTGGGAAGCATTTCAGTATACGGTAACACTATCACATATCATAAAATAGAAAGAGGAAACATTACCTGAATCATAGAGGCCTGATCATCAACTACATTTCCCTCAATCAATCTTCTTCCGAATTCCAAGAATTCTTGATCCTCTGACTCCTCGGGAATCTGAATGTGCAACCCTGGTGAAACAGATATTCCCATTTTCTTTTGCAATTCAACAATACTGGATCCCTCTTGTCCCCTTTCCTGCCATAGCCAGACTCAATGTTCAAACCAGTTGAAAAGCTAATTTGACTGCATTGGCAAGAAACACATAATATGATATGCGCAAACTCCAATCACCTTATACAATTCTCTCTCTGACTCCTTAGCTTCAGGAGAATTTCTAACTTGAGGTGCAGAAGACCTTTTGGCTATCGGATCATCTGAAAGAAGCAAAATAAAAATAGGGTGAGGTTCGGGTGAAAGCGTAGCGTAGAAGTTTTGAGTTGGGTCCCTATCTAGAATTCCACATACTTTATAGATGAGTAAGAGCATTTCAGAAGGCTAAACAGCTTAGTAAATTTAGTCAGATGCGCAGAAGTTCATAATTTTAATACAATCTTGATAAAGAAAGCATGCTAGAAATTAATGTGTAGCTAATGGCCTACAATCTATGACCAACACCATTAGTTCGCGTAGCGATATTAAAGAATCCAACATATAAAACTTAATTAAAGATGATACTGATGATGCGTGTACACATAATGATAACATGGCACGTATTTGGAGGTAACAAATCAGTAAAATAAGAAGAAAATACCTTCGGGAACCAACCACCAAAGATCACCGAAGGTCGATTTTCCATCAAAACCACCAATTAAAAGATGACGAGCTCCAATACAAGTCATGGAATGGTAAGCTCGAGGAGGAGGAAGCTCATCATTGCTTACTGGTAAGCGCTTCCACTGAGCAGTTACTAGAATGAGAAGATACAAAATTAGCAGAGACGATAACAAAGCATTGAAAACATACAGCAAGAGAAATGATAAATTGCATCGCAGTTAATCATCTGACTAATTTGTGAGGTGGAGTTTAGTGTTGATTAAAAAATTTTAGTGATCCTTGAGCAGAGATGAATCTACTGAGACGACCGAGCAACAACTTACCTCTGTCCAAAATTATAATGTCATTATAATAGACATCATAACGACTCAACCATCCACCAGTTCCGTGTCCCCCAAATAACAGAAGCTGTATAAAGAAAATTAATGATGTGAGTGATGTGTGTCACAAGAACCTACAGATGCATGAAAGCAAAAATAAAATAAACAGCATCTTGATTTGCCGACAGAAATAACAAGGAGTAACAGGAGATGAAAAAGACATACATAATGTCCTCCGGATGTAATTGTATGACCACATCGAGATGATGGTGCTTGGCCAGGAAGCTTGAGTTGGGTCCATCCAGGTGTTTCACGCTCTTTCTTCCGCAATAAGATCAGCAAACAGAACAAAAGAAAGAAAGAAAAATTAAGAGGGTACTCCTACATGATTCAACGCATTTTTAACTTTTTAAGAAATTTAACTAAGGATGAACCTTCATCTATCAAACCCTTCAAAGCCCACAAATCACCCATGATAGGGCCACCACCACCTGTCAAAGATAGCCATATCACACGCCATTATTTCAGTTTACTCAAGTAAAACATATTGTCATCATCACCTATTCCTCAAAACCAAGCAAATTAGTGAAGACATTTATAAGTATCATTCCTTAGGGCTGGAAGAAATATACACGATACACATACAATCACTACACCTAGTCCAGACACTTCTTCAATAATGCTAAAAGTTATTACCTGACAAAGATGGGTGAATCAAGCACATCAACATCTTTATCATTGTTTGATGCATGAAAAGAGGAGTATCAAATTAGCATTCAAATTTGAATTTTATCTTTCAGGAGTTTGCTTCTTGAGGAATAACACTTATCAATTGTGGTGTTCAGTAAAAGAAGGGAAAAAACTTGATTAACAACATGTCTTTTGTTCTAAATATGCTAAACACCTTAACTTATATAAGGAATGGTGTCAAGGTGAATTTAGAAGCCAACAACAAAATCTATAGAGTTTTGGTGTAGTCTACCTCGGCCACCGAAAACAAGTAATCGTTTCTCAACCATGGTGGCTGTATGACCACATCTGGGAGGTGGCAACGACCCTGAAACTGACAACTCCACCCATTCAAGGGACACTAACGCATACCAAGAAAGTTGACACTGTCAGCAACTAAAAACATTTTATTGCAAAACTGAAGTAGACGGGAGATATAAAGTTTTACTTGTGTCCATAACGTATACATCTGACAGCCACTTTTTACCATCCCAGCCGCCACACCTGCCAACGATCTAGGTTTAGCTATGCAGGCAGCAATATTAGAGTAAAACCTCATAAGCTTATGAACGTCCAAAGATTGATACTTACAATACAATTTTCTGGCTCCCAATAGCAGCAGCAGCAGAAAAATCACGAGGTGAAGGTAAGTCGCCAAAGCTGGTTAGCTCAGACCACTGCCATATATCTGGAAATAGCAGACATCATGAACACAGAGATCATAGAAGTGCCAAGGCAGAGTAGTAAAAATTCTCATGCAGGTCTCACACGATATGGTAAGAACTTACACATGTACCTGTATCTAAAACCCAAAAGTCGCCCAACCTGAAATTGATGTACAGAAACAAGGTAATAGGTATTTGTAACTAGTGAAGAAGCTGATATAACTAATATATTACAAGTGCGTACCTCTTGCCACCAGAACGTCCACCAAAGATGAACATATGACAATCAATTGTAATGGCAACATGAAATGCTCGCGGTGTAGGACCCACTTTTCCTTCAGACATGCTGCCAGTACACTCTGGCTCAAACCAGAGTTTGTTTTCTAATAGACAGGATAATGAACAACCAACCATAAGACAACCAATTTTCACATATGATTAACATCGCTAATGGGAAACCATATACTGATATAACTATCCATACTTGAAGACAGTAAAGAAACTGATTTCACTGATACTAGAAACAACCAAACCAACAATCTCGTGTGAAGTTTTTACTTTTTAGTTGTCTATACTTTTGCAATCCGATAACATACAGTAGTCATCACAAGCAAAGCAAGCCAAGGACAGTAACCTGTAACTCACAAGAAAAAGAGCATCTTCCTTGACAACAAACACCAATAAGAAGAACAATGAAATAATCATAATGAAGTAGTAAGAAATCCCATTTGAACCAACAATTATGGGAACTAATCATCTTCGTATATGGCATTTCAAATAAATTATGAACCCCTTTTTGGTTTTTACAAAACAGAAGCATCGAGAAGCCAAGATACAGGGATTTAAGATGATTACCAATATCATAAACAATTATGTCGTTAAGGAACTTCTTATCGACAAGTCCTCCGAACACCACCACCATGGATTTTCCAACATTTACAGCTGTATGTCCACTGATTACAAACACCAAGAAAATCAGCTGAATCGTCTAATCGAATCGAAGTAGAGAAGAATAGGAAAAGAGCAATAACCTCCGCGGCTGTGGAGGAGTTCCGCTGAAATCGGAAGAGGAGGCTTGAACCCAGTGATGCATACGGTGGCGATTATGTCGGAAACTCAGGGATCACCGTTTGGATTCGCTTGAAGTAGACTTCCTTCCTCTGTATAGTCAATTTTACAGATCAAAATGACTCTTTGTTTGAGTCTATTAGCCGATCGAGTTATGTTCATTAAACCAACAATTTGGTTAGTACTTTAAATTTTAAAGATATGTCCGGTTTGGTTATAGAAAAACTGTACGACTCGAGAATGGACCGGTTTATCCTAGTGATGAAATGGTTTGGTTCGGTTTGATTTGGAATCTTTTCATTGAGTCGCTGTTAAAACTTAAAAGGCTTGAATGTTTGTGATCGGACATTTTTCACCGATATTTTGTACAGAAGCAGAACGAATGGCACTAAGCTTGCTCGATGAATTCGTGATCGTCGTCTCCGATATTCCATGTCGAGAAGACGAAGAATCTCTGGATCGAGAGATATCGATCTCAGCTTCGGAAATTGCGTCCTGGGACTTGTCAGAAATACTCTGCTACAGAAGAGTAAAAGTTCGAGCTCATCGAAGTAGGCAAGTGTCCTACTTCTCATCCACAATCTCGATTTTTGTTTTTTTATTTTGTTAAGTGTTTCATGAGTTTCGTGTTTTACTGCAGGCTAATTCAAGAATCCTCTTATTTCCATGCTCTTTTAGGTGGAAGCTTCAGGTAGATTTATGTGTCAGCTTGATTGTAAATACAAGTGTTTTGGTGTCTGTACTGTTTTTTTGTTGTTGTTGCTGTGTGTATTAGTTTTGAAATCAGAATACTGATAAGTAACTTGAATGAAATTGGATTTGTAACAGCGAATCAGGACTCCATCATATCTCCCTCCAATGGAATCCATACACTTTCTTGAATCTAATGAGATGTATGTATGGTTTTGATATGGATATTACATCCAGGAGTTTCTTACCTCTATTTGATGTAAGCTGCTTATATAAATCCTCTATTCTCTTTTGTTACATGCTTTTTAGTCTAAAGCTAATGAAGTCAGAATGATGAATATAGGTTGCACTCTTTTTTGGGGTGGAGAGGCTTCTCACTCAATGCAAAAGCTGGCTTTCAGAGTTGGCTTCATCGAATGACCCTGCATCAGCACAACTAGAATTGTCTGACCTTATTCAGATGTGGAGTTATGGCCTTGAGAATGGTTAGAATCGCGAGAAAACCTTTAAAAGCTATTAAATTATTTATTTTTCTACACCGTGATTCATCTGATGATCAGTTTGCAATGTCCTTTCTTTCGAGTATAATCTATTTGAATTTTATGTTTTTGCGCAGTATATAAAGTGTTCACACATAATTTGTTATACTTACAGCTGGAGACTTTGTGGCAGATCTCTGTGCAGCCTATGTTGCAAAGAATCTCGTATGTACCTGAATTCCATTTCATTTGCCATTTGGGAATCTCTACTAACTACTTTTTGTTTTGCTTTTAAGACTTTAATCACTGTCTTTAGCCTCTCAACTAAAAATATGATAGAAAACGCTGACCTGTACTGTTATTTATTGATGAACTCATAGAAAAGATAAAAAGATATTTACTATGTAGGAAGTGGAACCTGGACTTGCTATGATTAACTATTCAAATGCTGATTGTAATTTTGTAACTATTTCAAGATTAAAGATATGCATGTGTAGACAATGTGAACTGCTGTCAGCCAATTGTTATCATCTAGGTTTTATGCAGTTTTATTTTCATTTGCTTTTTTATCCTTTTTATATCAACTGTCTGAAAGATCTAACTTGTTCCTATATTGTAGTCTTGATAGCTGACAACTTATCATTATGTCCTCTGCAGATGTTGGTAAAATCTGATAAGTATTTTGGAAATGTTCCGTATGAACTGTTGATGTGTTGCATCAAGCATCCTCACCTGACTGTACATAGGTAGGTTTGTGCCCATTGTTTTTCTTATCAATGCAAACATACTTAAGTTTCTCACCTTTGACCAAACTCTAACAGTGAGATGCATCTTGCTGATGCACTACTTGTTTGGCTTGAAGCCAACAAAAGAATGTTTGACTTGTCAGAGTGTGGGCAGGATAACATAATCAACTTGACGGAACAGGTAATGTTTAGGTATCTTATCTCTGCTGAATTTAACAATACTAACAAAAATCTTGTATATATATTTTGTTGACGTATGATGTGGGTATCACATTGCATATTTGCCTTACTCTTTCTCTTGCGGTCAAATGGCTCATATTCCACACCAAAAAAGAAGAATGACACATATGGGTCAAAGCCATTTCACCTACCTACATAATAAAAAGATCGAAAAATGTGTAGCTAAGATTCTGTAAATGATCTGGCTTGAATGATTTCTGTTTGGAATTTTTGGTTTTGCTCAATCTATATACATGTTTAGTTTTCATGGAACTGTGAACTTTAGGGTTTTTGTTTTCTGGGAATTATAATGCAGGTTCGTTTTAGTCTTTTGCCGCCGTGGTTTAGTACAGGTGATGTCACAAAAGATGTGCGTGATATATTTCCTGATTGCAGATATAGCAGAAAGTCACCAGTTAAGTTTGCTCCTATATTTCAGGAAGACGGAACACTCATGTGTTTTCAAAGTTTGCTGATCAAAGCATTGAATTGGTCAGTAATCTAATGAAAATGTCATCCACATGCTTGGTTGATAATCTAAGAGATGGCCCTCCTTCTGATCTTAGAGTTCGGCTGACCCGATACTCAGAGGTATATATTCTTAAATGAATTTTCTTCCTGGATTTTAACTAATCAATTGTGTCAGGAAATATATTTTGCATTTTTGCTAGCATTGGGATCTGTGTTGTGTGACATCTTGAAAATCCACTTTGTTATGAAAAGTTTTTCCAAATTAGTAATAGATACTTCTCCTAAATTTAGTTGTCATAGGTTGGCATAATATTTAACATAAGAATCCAACTTCTTTAATTATGAGGTACATAAAAATTTAAGTTATGCATTATATGTTAATATATTTAGACATTGGATGTAGTTGATTCATTTTAATTAGTAGCTGAGTTCTTGAAAGCTTTTTGTTGTCCTCTCTAATTACGCCTTTGTTCCCTCAATCAGATATTGGACCTCTCAGGATGCCCACAGTTTACTGAAGCCCTTCTGCTACTGTCAGTACTTCCTAACTCATATTTTGTCGACCTCATGTGGAGAAAGAATTTAAGAAGTTTCTTAACGAACCCTGATGATGTTGCAAAAAACGAAGAACATTTATCTCAAGGAACTTTACCAATTTTATCTTTTGAAACTGTGAAAGAGATTGATATTTCCAAGTGCCAGAGGCTTGATTATAAAGTTGCAATCAAGTTCTTCTCTAGGGCGTTCCCGTCATTGCGAAAACTGAGAGCTGCTTATCTCTCAGACATTAAGGTGTCCGCTATGCTTGAACTTCTCCAGAATTTTCGCCAGCTTACTGAAGTTGACTTAACAGTTGATATTGTTCCTATACCGGGTGAACCACCGGTGTTTTACGCAAGTCCAGGTTTAGCTCAGACTCGACCCATCATCTTTTTAACAGCTGGGAGTAATTCCTTCGATTCTGGCCAAGGTCATTGTTCGCTCTCGAATCTCAGAAGACTAACGCTGGAGGGTAGGAGTGATATACGTGGTTAGTCATTTTTTTTTGGCTACTTTGCTATGCTCCCAATTGTTCAGTCAGCGAAATCCATATATGCTCTACTTTGACAATCCAAATCCCAACTATTTTTCTTGTTGCTACTTAAAACTAATAGGTAGCTAAACTGTATTTTTGTAACTGATGCCTCATTTTTGCATCTTAGCAGACACGGATCTACGAAACATCACTAGATTATGTGCTTCATTATGTTACTTGAACATAAAAGGGTGTACACTACTTTCAGATGCATGTATAGCATATGCTATACAGAGGTGTAAAAGTTTAAGGTCTCTCATAGTTTGCTATACCTCTTTTTCGGAGAATTCGGTTTTGGCACTATGCGCTAGTATAGCTATGACCAATGAATGTATAGATTCAAATTCATTAGCATCCAATCTTCAGATGCTGCACATGAGTAAATGCGAGGGTGGGTATCTTTTCAATTCAGTCTCTCTTTGATGTATAAGATCATGACTTCTAACATAACTTTAATGTTACATTTTCAGGTATAAGTGAGACATCTCTTGTAAACTTAATAACTCGGACACATAAAATGAAGAGTCTTTGCGTAAGGAATACAAAAGTTTCAGATAGTGTGCTATGTGAATTCTCGGGCTCTTCCTTAGAAGCACTTGATATTTCAAATACCACGGTCAGTCATTTATTCGGCTGTAAAGTATATCTTACTTTCACAGAACATAGTCGCATTCAAGTGATACTCTGGTTTAGTAATGCTAAATGTGTCAGCCCCACTAATCGTTGAAGCTTTTAACAGATTTCTAGGATGGCTCTTGCTCGAGTAATTAGCAAAAATCCTAATCTAAAAAGCCTTAAAGCCAAGGGATGTAAAAATCTGGTTCAGTTACAGATTGAAGGGAGAACTAACAACTTCTCTCCGTTGTTTTCTAGTCAAGAGGTGTTTAATTGTTTAAGCAAGGGAAGTGGATTGGAGAAGCTTGAGATTGGTTGGGGATTTTCTTATTTCTCTTTCGAGTCTTTGAGACCTGCAGTTTCGTCCCTGAGAGCTATAAGTGTGGGATTGGGTGCTTCCTTTGGTGAAGATGCTTTAAAGCTTCTACCTTCAGCTTGTCCTTTGCTAGAGTCTGTAGTCCTTTGTTTTCAGGTAGTTCTGAATCTTAGATTCAAATATATGTGAGTCTGATCTTTTCCCAATTTTAACTGATATTTTAATTTCCCAGGAAATATCTGATTCTGCCTTGACGAGTCTCACGACATCATTAAAGCACCTGGAAGAGTTAGCTTTGTGCTATTGTTTCGGTGACATATCCCTTCAAACTTTCAAGTTCTCTATGCCCAACCTGAGAAAACTAAGGCTTGAGAGGGTAACTCGTTGGATGACCAATGAAAATTTATTCATTCTCACACAAAGTTATCCGAGTTTGACCGAGCTTTCGTTAGTAGGATGTTTACACTTAGATTCAGGTACAAAAGGTTTTGTTACTAAGGAAACAGATCATCTTATTTCAGAATCCTCTGCCATTTCTTAAGTTTGTTCACCTTTTGTTTTGATCTTTATCTTGCAGATTCTCAACATATCATCTCTGCTGGATGGCCGGGAATGATTTCTCTTCATCTAGAGGTTTGTTAGGACCGTTTAGCTTATTAATAATATTTTAGTAATCCGCAAGATTGTCTTATGATCTATAAACAAGAACCTTTTAGAAGAACAGTAACCCACCTATCAAGTCTTTGTTTACAAGTATGTTATTGTTAACCATGTTTGGGTGATAGGAATGTGGAAAAATAACAGAGAATGGTGTCGTTTCTCTCTACGACTGCATTGCTCTTGAAGACCTTTTGCTTCGCCACAACGTGAATTCTCTTTTATATATACGATACCCCACTCTACTCTTTTAGTGATACATTGCTCTTTTAATGATCTCCATATTGCTGTCTTTTTTCTCTTTAATTCAGGGCTCTGGGATACATGAAAGCTTTCTTCTCGATGCTGCTTCGAAGGTAAGATTTCGGACACTCACATGAAGAGAGTTAGTCTGTTGTTGCATCAGAAACACTTTTGTTCGCTTAGTCAGTTTTAACAATCAGCAGTTCCCAATGCTTCGGCGGATATCTCTGGACATGTGTGATGCAAAGGAAGGCAATTTCAATGTCCAAGAGGTAACATAATGACATAAAACAAGTATTGAAGCAGTTAGACAACACCTTTTGATTTACATTCTTCTGTATATCGATCGAAACAATACTCATACGGCAAGGTTCTGTGATCATGGATTGGTAGGAGAAGGAAGAAGGTGGTTTCATAAGCATAGTGACGATCAGTAGATGCAAATCTCAGAGATGCACTTTGGGAAGAGACTTAGGTGCAGTGCATAGAGAGACTCTCGTTATGTTTTGGAATGGCCAAAACCTCACTAAAACGTTACTTAAATAAAGACTATAAATTACCACTCTTTGGATTTTTTTTTTTTTTCTTTTCTTTTTTGAAAGATTGTCGTTTTTGCTTTTAAATTTTAAACCCATCTAAGATTTCAGTTGGTAACTACAGTATAATTTTTTAGGCAAGAATACAACACTACACAACACGATCCGAGAATTGACTATTTTTCTTTTGAGAAAAATTTTCTCATAAGATGTTTGGTATTTTTTAGAAATAAAAAACAAGAATGAGCGGTTGCTATCAAGTTGGCTTTAACTAAAAATATGATAAAAAACAATACTTCTTTCTTTTTTTGGTAGAAAAAAACAATACTTCTTTTTCATGATTCATTAAAATGATTTTTTAATCACCACTTATAAATCGTTTTATTATAAAAGGTTAAGGAGACAAATCTAGAAGTCACGTCTCTGTCACTGGCAAGTGGCGATTAAGGTAATAAAAACGGTGAATTCACAGTTAATTCAATTTTATATAGTTGGCCGCTGGGAACAAATTAGCTTTTTTGTGGTCAGATTTTTATGGGGATATGTCCGGACCATACTTGTTTGGCCTACAGCTTTTACATATATACTTTGGGACTGATTGGTGTTACACTTTTACAACACTTTTACAAGATTTTAAAGTCATTCACACTTTAATACTTCAAAATTCTAAGGAGGTGATTGGCATCCATCCGACTGTGGGGACTTTCACTGTTTTTAAGTTCATTATTTTACCAAACGAGTTATCCTTATGTAAACATTTTGAAATATATGTTTAGAACTTTCTTCAATTAAACTTATGTATCATTTTTTTTAAAGAAAATATGCATTAGTTAGAAACTGATGATTATAATATTATACTTTTGACCCAAACTAGTATAAATAAAAGTTTAAAACAAGTGAAAAAATTAAATAATATGATAAAATAAAACATAAAAGAAAGCTAAGTAAATATAATCTCAAATTTATAGATATTATTTTATATTTTTAGTCAATCCATTTTAGTCTAGTGGTCATAACTCTAGAAGTTGGATTTGACACCTAGTTTAGGTTCAACCCCATCGTGAAAGTTTCAAAAAATTGTAATTGCTTGTAATGTTGACCAAAAGAAATTATATTTTTAGCATAGGTCATTGAATTATTAAAATAAAATGACACGTATTAACTTTTAGCGGGATAACCTCTCAAGATTTTGAATTTTCTAGATATAAAACATAACTATATAACAATCAAGAAGTAATTAAACACATATTAGAAAACTGTAAAATTAGTGTGACATATCACAAAACACTTCCAAGAACGTGATCCATATCGTGTCTGTTTAATATTGGGATCCTTTATTTATTCATGTACATATATGTATTTGTTACGTGTAATCAAAGTTTTTCTCGTTTTGATAATTGCAATCAAAGGTTTAATTTGACAGGTCAAATCTGATGAACGGCATTGTTTCAACGTACAAAGTCATTTAACCGTCCATATTAATTAGTGATAGTATTATCTAATGAGACTCTCTTGAGCAAAATAAAATAATATATATTATGAGTAGATTAAAAAGAAAAATCTATGACATAATAATAATATAAAAATAAGAAAAATAAATTTCGTCATAGGTGACGCTAGGCATGAGCATGAGTGCATGTATTATTAAATTACAAGAGATAAGGAAACAAATCATGGATGATTGATGATTCCATAAAAGGCAAAAAATACATATTTTTTGTTATTAAGCTTATATTTGATTATTTTCTATATAGGAGATGGAAACATATAAAACCAATTTTATTTTACCACCTAATATATTATTTCCTTGTACGAGTTGTTGTGCATATTACGATCGAGTTACACTTTGTATATATTGGAAACACATGACAAAATCCAATTTCTATTCTGTTTAAAGCTGTCGTATGAATATTATTAGGAAACAAGTGTCTGTGAAATTATTATTGGTTCATAGTCAACATGACAACATCACAATGGATTTCAACATAAATTATGGTCAAATTTCAACCAATTTAAACCCTTTTTTTTCTTTCTCACAACTGATTTAAACCTTCTCACCAGTTTCCTATACAATAATTTGGTTTAAATTTAAAAAATGTTTCCTTTCAAAGTTAAAGTTATGAATCTTCCAAAACTTGCTCGATGCGTTTCGTACAGACACCATCTGTAGTTCGATATTATATATATATCACCATATTTTGTTGAGCACATGGCTGCTGATCTGGTGAAAAACTTTCTTTAGTAAACAAATAATTAAACATTTTGGGAAATCTCTAACTCATAAATGCTATGAATTTGTTTATTGTGCATGGTTAGGTTATGATGCAACTTCTCATTATTGTTGTATTTACCCAAAAACAAAAACTATAATTGTGTTAAATTATTGTAATGGATTACATAGGGAACAGCCAAATGAAGACTGTTGTCATGTGATGAAGATCCCTTACTTTGTGGGCTTCTCTATCTCTATCTCTATCTCTTGCGTTTATTCCTGACCCTCCGATCTTCTTCTCATCAAAACATGTGCTCACATGCACGTTCATTCATATTAATCACCTAACACTATTGATTAATCTTTTATGTAAAACCGCCCTATGATTTTACTCCAACTTCTCTTAAATTTCTCTCTTTTAATAGAGTTTATTACTGTATAATACTAGTACGTCAATTAATTATCGTTTGTTTCTGTACGTTAAATTCGAAGTACGGTAACATACAGAAAAATAAGCAATAATTACTTGCACGCAAAGACACAAACAAAACAAGTTCGTCGTTAACGAATATTCAGTACAGATTCCCGTGAAGGTTTGAAATCTTTATAGATATCATCTGTGATCTGTCCCAATCTTAGTGCATTGCATTTGAAATCACATGATGACTTTAATTAATAACCTTTTATCGCAACAAAACAGTACTAATTAGCTGTAACGAAAACTATACCATCATTTTATTGCATTGGTATTATTATTTTTTACTTGTCATTATTTAATTGTTATTTCTCGCTACAATATTTTGTTGTTTTAAACTATTCAGCCATAATTATAATTGACTTTGATTTATCCCCAAAAATTGTAAGAATATTTTCTAATGTAAGAATCTTTCGTCATAGGTGACGCTATATATGCATGAGCATGACTGCAATGAGTGCATGTATTATAAAATACAAGGGTATAAATGGGATGATGATTCCATAAAAGGTAAACCAAAAAAATACATAAGAAATTTTGTTATTAAGCTTATATTTTGGGTGATACTGGATAGTTCTGGGCTTTCAGTATTCGATTCGGTTTTAATTCAACTTTTTTAGATTTCGATTACTTCGGATAAAAGATTTATGATCAAAATAGGAGCCAAACAAAATTTTGTTTGATTTCGGTTTAGATAGCTATCAATTCGGGTAGGTTCATTTAGTAAATTGAGGAACCGATCTGAAATCAAATTTTTTGGATAGTTCAGATATAAAAGATCCAAAAATATTCAAACTATCCAATATAATAGCCTTAGGTCAACCAAATGACTTGAAATATCCAAAAGTACCCAAACTATCCGAAAGTAACCGAAAAGTACCAAAGAAAAGTAAAAAAATCCTCATAAATTCATATTTACGATATATACTTTCACACAAATTAAATTTAAACAATTAATAAAATTTTCATGTGGTGTAGTGGTTGCACGCTTGTCACACAATTGAATAAGTCTATGGTTTGAAGTTGGCTAGTGACATTTTTCAAATATGGTTCGGATAATTCTGTTACCCATTTGATTCTCGGGTATTATCCGAACCGAACCGATATACATGGATCTAAAGAAGAAGATAATTCATTTTGTTATTTGCCAATATTTAATAATCTAAAGAAGATAATTCATTTAATTATTTGCCACTAAACATATTCTCCACACAAAGTCTCAATTTAACCTTGTTATGTGAAATTATGATTCAACAATTGGCGCTCACCGTGAGACAGAAAAATCAGGTTCTGATTATAAGAAAAATCTTCACTTAGGAAACATCTACAACAACCAGAAAACGTTAAAAACAACAGAGGATACCCCTCACCATCGAGCAAGACAATGCTTTGAATAACAATCCATTTGATAACCGCAATATATAAATTTCGGGGACCTCAGGAAGACAATCGTGGTAACAACAGAGACCATCAAGTGGCCGAAGAACCAACTTTCTAATACATCATTCGCTTACTCAATGAGTATAAAGCATAAACATTCAGTGTATACGCGGAGTCCAATGAGATCATATTTAAGTGCACGACGATGGCCAGTTTATTCAAAGCACAATCCAACGCATCAATTGGGTCATATTCGAGGATGCCACCCCGGACTATGTGACAACAATAGGATCAAACACTCAGCAATTGATATATGTCCACCTTAATTGGTAAATCTGCCAGAAACATATCCATCATGTCACATCAGCGAAATTGACAAACTGCGTTCACAAATCAGATAAATAAGTTATCAGATTCACCGAGTCATTAGCTCGCGCGTCACTAAAAATTGAGTGCATGCTTGAAGAATTTTGGTTGTAACGAAAAGTATACCATCATTTTATTGCATTGTTACTATTTTTTTTTTCTTTGTCACAATTTTGCATTGTTATTTGTCGCTACAATATTTTGTTGTTTTAATTATTCAGCCATTTTTATCATTGACTTTAATTTATCCCTAAAGAGGTAAGAATATTTCGTCATAGGTGACGCCATGCATGAGCATGAGTGCATGTATTATCAGATTAAAAGAGAAAAGGAAATAATTGGGCTGGATGCATTCCATAAGAAATATTGTTACTAAGCTTCTATTTTCAATCTCGGAAATGGAACTTATTAAATTTTCAAATGTTTTTTTGCCAATTTTTTATTGGAGCATTCTCAAAAATACCACACAAAATTAGGTATATTCCAAATATACCACACACTCTCAAAAATTCTAAAAATACCACAATTTTTTCCAAGAATACCACAAAAATGTTTTTGTTCCAAAAATACCACAAATTTAAAATAGTTTTAAAACTTCAAATTTAAATCCAAAACCTCCAAAACCAAACCCACCCCCTTCAAACTAAACCCTAAACTCTAATTAGTGAATCCAAACTCAAAAATTTAAACCCTTAAAATTCACTTTTTATTTTTTTGGTATTTTTGAAACATTTGGGAGTGTGTGGTATTTTTGAAACTTTTGGGAGTGTGTGGTATTTTTGAAATTTGAACTTCTTTTAATGGTATTTGAAGAAATTCCTTTTTATTATATTTTCAACAAATATTCTGTTAACACGGTAACACCTAATGTTTTTTTCTTAATTTTTGCCAATTTATAAAATACAACTTGTTGTCAAATTATGTCACAGTTTACGAACACTTAGTATAAAATTATACAATTGAGTGAGTAGTATATTCGTGAACTGCTAGTACAAAAATAGTATTATACAAAAATTCTCAAAAATACATATTTTATTATCTTAAATCGTATTCACTATATTCTAAACATTTTTTTAGAATTTAATTTTTGTTTTATTTTAAATATTGTTTTATATTTTCAATATATTTTGCAAATTTTCAGTTTTATTCATTTACTTTTTTAGTTCATCAATAGTATACTATTAATTAAAAATAAAAAGTAATTATTTTTTTAATATGTGTGGAAGAACTTTAAACCATACTAAAATAAAATAGAATGAACAGTTATTTTATAACTGCATAGTTTTCTTGGAGTATGCCGGATGCGTATACGTCTTCTTCTCATAACTCACAGTTGCATGTATTTGTAACAAATAAAGAATATGCCAATTTTATTCGTGATCAATCATTTACAAAACTCAGATATATATATATACATTTTGCTAAGGCAAAACTAAGATATTTTTAACCCGAAACCTGCATAAATCTAAACTATTAATTGGGAAGAACTATTGGAAAAGTAATCTTATTG